>PVJD01003286.1:0-167989 GCA_004026545.1 Mormoops blainvillei | reverse complement strand
GCACATCCCTAAATACTGCTGTACAGGGTCTGGCACAAAGAACACCCCTTTTTTATTACATAAAAATTTTTTATTACAAAATCATAAGCAGGTAATTCTGTAACATATCGCACTCAAGCACACCACACGACATTTTAGATGAGAAGTTCAAATTGCTGTCTGTTCCATGCGAGACATTCACACACCCTGCCAGCCACACACAGTGGTGTTACTTCTGTATATATTGTTAAAGACCCATACGTATCCAACCGTGGGAAAGTGAAAGCCTGGAAGAGGAACTGGAAACAGAAGTGGGCATTTAGTTATAAAGGATAAAGTAACGACAAGTAAATTTTTAAAAGAAAGAGAGAATGATGATGTCGATTGCACCTAAACTGAGAAGCATGATAAACTCAGTTGTCTGCAGCTGAGGTGCCATCATTTAAAAAAATGTCTACCTTTTTTTCACATAATCGCTTAAAATAAAAGAAGAAAATCAATGTGTTTTTTTTAAAAATCCTCTGACTAATAAGTCAAATTGTTAAGATGGGCAATTTCTTTAAAAAAGAGATACATAGTTATCCTGTCACTGACTGTCCTAAGGAATCTATAGATACCTTATTCATCTTCTAAAGGGCTTTGTTACCCTCCTGACCCAGATTAACCTGCAATTAAAAATACAGAATCCATAGAATTATTTTTAGTGGTCTACAAGTAACTAATTGTTTTCATTGCTAGGTTTCTTTCAGGTCCTATTTAGGGAAAGCTATTTATTAGAGGAACATCTATGAATCATAATCTCCCTCCCCTGACATCCCATTCCGTTGACAGTGTTATGCAGATTTTGTAAACAATTAAATCTGCTCACATGCAAATAATTTTGGTTTGATCATGACCGACGATAAAGAAGTTCACACACTTCTTTTATGTTCTTCTTTATCTACTCCTGTTTCTTCTAAAAGCATACCAATGTATCCTATTTGAATTCTAAAGCTTGTTATATGTAAGTGAATGTTCTTTTCAAAATTCGTTTGACATGCTACTGGAGCAGCTCCAGAAAAAAAATTAACACTTTGGGGGATTTTTACTACATCCCTTTTAGTAGCCAAACAGGAAGCTGGTGGGGGAGTGAAGCCAAAGATTAAAATAAATGCATTATTCATTTTTAACATAGTAGGTTTTCTGTTATTCTTCCCCGTAATAGCTCAAGAAGTAATTTCACTGTTAACACTGAATTTTTAGAGTGCTGTTGTGTAAATCATTTTTACAAAGAAGGAAGCTAAAAAGATTTCTGCTCACCATCAGTGCACAAAATTGAACAAGTGACAATCTTCACATACAATATGCTTCCAATGAGCGTGCTCTTATGCTTAAAAAAGGAAACAAAGCATTTCAGAAGGATAATTTTTTTAAAAAAACACAGAGCAAGTTTCAGAATGGAAAATTATGAAAGGCTCTCCAACAGTCAAAATCAACACTGGGTTTTTTTCTAAGGCGACATTTAAAGCAGGACATCTGTATTATTTCCACAATATCAACAATAAGAAAAAGCACAAAGGTATACTTAAGACAGCTAAAGAACCCAGCTACTATGCTATAAAATATTTTTATTTTAGTCTGTCACTTGAACAAGGGTACTATAATTCTGCCGAGGCAAATATGTCCTAAAACTTGTCTCCTGTTTTCTGTGATGCTGACTAGTCCAACCTACTCATATGTCTTGCTTAATGCAGTTAAAAATGCTGTGAATGTTATCCAGTTACCGAAGATATAAAGTACCAATCAAGTATAGGGAAATGCTAGTCTTTCATACAGAATCACAAATTATTTTCATGCATCACTTTCATCTTCCCACTCAACATCCGAATGCTATACTCCATTCTATTTTTTGTTTACACCATAGCACTAAATTTTTTTATCATGGCAATGAGTGTGAGAATACAGAATCCAGGACAGGAGGAGAGAAAAGTGAGAGACAGTGTAAAGGTGGTGAAGCAGATGTGGAGAAGAAAAAATAGGATTCATCGCCATTTGATTCAGTTACCAATTCTTAACAAGTGTCTCCAGAGAGCTTGCCCAGTAGTCCTAGACCAGGTGCAAAGGACAGTGTAGTACAGTGTCTCTATCCCTAGACCCAGCTATCATGGGGAAAGAAGAGGCAACCTCTGTGAGGAACTAACACTTAATGCCATATTTCATATGGGCTATATCATTCATTCATATATAGGTTGACCTCTTGACAGTGACTTTCTTTTTTTCTCTTTGCTGGTTTCCTATGTGGATGTCTCTCAAATTTCTATATCAATCCTTGACATCTCTCCAAACGCCAACCATGCATTTCCAGGCTGATGATCTCCTTGGCCCGTCTACCGCAACATCCCCAAAAACCAAACTCATGTTCCCCTAACCTGAAAAAAGCAGGTCCACCTCTTGACTTTTTTCCTGTGGCTGGCAACAACATACTCTCAGTCCTTTAAGCTTTAAATCTCAAAGTGATCACTAAGCTTCCCTTTCTTCTTGCCATCATACCATGGTATTATTAAATTACAAAAATTCTAATAACAAAAGATTTATCAAGTGTATATCCCCTTTTTTCCAATTTCCACTCTAACGTATACCCAAGTTTGGATTCTCAAGACCTCTCGCTTAATTAGTTACAAACACCTAACTGTTCCCCTAACCTCTAATCCCTTACCCTCAATTCATTCTATCCACTACAGCACAACTGTGATCCTGCCAATCCAATGCTCAAAACTCCTCAGGGGTTTCACACTGACTAATGAAAATATTTAAAATCTTTGGACTTAATCACCAAAGGGCTTCACAATCCACCCTCAGTCTAACTTTCAAAATGACATCACACAGTCCCCTTTACATACTCTCCGTTCAAACCACTGGTACACATATTATTAAAATAAGTGGACTGTAGTGGAGCTCTCATAACCTTGAGCCTTTGTTCCTAGTTTCTTCCATTAATCTTCCCTCCTAGTAGGATACGAAGAAGGGCAGCAGATCTTCTACAAGTTCTAAGCTCCTTGGAGAAAGAGGAAGCCTGGGGCTTTGGGGTTAGACAGAACTGGGGGGGAGGGGCGGGGGGCGGGGCAGGGTGAATTTAGATTTTGCAATTACTAGCTATATAACTTTAGGCAAGTTCTTAACCTTTGCGACACCTTCCTGACTTGTGAAATGAGAGACACATTATTTATCTTGCAGAGTGGCCAGGAAATTTAAGTGATATATTTTAAAAGCCTGAGGCAGTATGTTGCCCACAGGCAAGTCTCCATCCTTAGCTACCATCATTAGCTTCCCTAAGCAGAACGCACTGCAGACACTAATTGCAGCTCCAACCTGCCTAGATCCCGACTTCCTTGTCCACAGGGGGCAACTGCAGCTTTCCTCCACCAGGGTGTCCAAACTTTCAGCGTCTCTGGGTCACACTGGAAGAAGAAGAGTTGTCTTGGGCCACACATTAAATACACTGTGACACATAACTACAAAAAAATCTCATAATGTTTTAGGTAAATTTATGATTTTTGTGTTGGGCTGCATTCATAGCCATCCTGAGGCCTCTGGGCCTCAGGATGGACGCCCCTGCCTACACCTTTTCTACAAAAAAGGAATTTGCAGAGACAACTAAGGCAAAGCCCACAGTTAAGCCCACAGTGTCTAAGTCCAGTAATCTTTCCACTGTCTGACACCAGACAGTTTCAGGCAAGGAGCATCAGCAATTAGACAGTTTGAGAAACTCATCGGCAGAGCCGGATAGGTAAGGATATCACAGGCAAATAATTTGGTTTCCCTTTCAAATCTATATTCTTTAAATAAGGTTAAAAACTTACTTCATGATAGAAGGGAACTGCCCAAACGTAATATTTTTTCACTGCAAGATACTGTCTACTTTAATGGAAAAGGGATATATTTAGATTTTGCCACATTATGAACAACTGAGCTAACTAGTGCCATGTTTCCAGTTTACTCAACTGATACTTTAGCATCCTTTATAGATTGGCCTCCTGAATGCCTAACTGCCCTTAATTCAAGACTGTATATGTAAAATTAGTTCAGAAAAATAAGGGTTAGTTATTCGGTGTTTGAAGATGTCCAATAGCTTGTCTTAATTCCAGAAACAGTCAATGACAAGACCCCTGGACACAGTCAAAAAGAGTAGCTGGTCTATCCTGGCAGCTATGAATGCTCAGAATCCAAGTGAAAGCTGAAGGCCATAGTTTGGGGGAATCTATTTACATTTAACTGTAGCTCTGAAGGAAAGTAAGAGGCAGAGGAAAGGGGGCTTTCATAAGGAACTTTTGGACTCAACTATTTAATCAGTAGAAGCTCAAAAAAAAAATGGGCAGAAATTAGCTCAGTAACCATCTAAAAAAGAAGTATTTTTTCCTTTACTCAAACTTCAGTTAGAAGTTCTTTTACTTAGACCTACGCCTTAACTGAGGCTGCATAGTGAGCATTTGTGGAGACCTGGCTGCTCAGAATACCCTTCCTTCTTTCGGTAAGGGTGCCCTCATTTCATTTCGGGTCATTTCTTTCAGAGAGAGCGCCCTCTACTGCATGCGTTCTTGCTGGGACAATAAATCAACATGCCCTGCCTTCCTCCTAAACACAAGCTTGCTATGCCAATGAAGCTCTCTCTAAAATTTAGATCCAAAGTAGAGTGGCTTAAGAATGAGAAGATAAATTCCCAGAACGGGAGCGCAACCGGACGGACTATTGAGAAGACCCTGCTGTTCAGACGCCGAGTGCCGCCCCGAGCCCGTTCCCTAGCCCTTCCCTTAAGGCTGTGAAGCGCCCAATACCATCCCAATAAATTGCTTTTCTCCTTCTGTAGCGGGAGCTGGTTTCTACTGCTGGCAACCTAAGAACACTTAATGTAGAGTTTAAGCCATTTTGCCTACCTTTGTGCCTAATCTTCCCAACTGAAAAATACAAATACTTTAAGTGAAACTAGCCTGTACTAGAACAGTTTCTTTATGGCTCTATTATAGACGTGCCGAGCATACATTTATCAAACATATAGAACTCACAGGAGTTTTTGGGGTTTTTTGTTGTTGTTGTTGTTTTTTTTGCTTACCTACTCTTTCTCATTTTTACCGGAATTCATGTGTTCCCGCCCTCCCCTGCCATATTTCTCTATTATTCAATTTCTTCATATCTGAACTAAATTTACACTATTGAAGTTAGCTGCACTGATTTGTTAGTGCACTGGCTCTCCTAAGCAGTTAAGTAATTTAAGTGGCTCACCTTCTGGTTTCATGTTGATTATTTCTTTAGTATTTTTCAACACCATTGCCCCTTATTCCAATAACATTTCCAAAAAATGCGGTATCGTATTAAGATTACTTTGTGGGGGGAAAAAAAACTATTAAAGATGCTAGTACTTGCTCCCCCAAGTCTCTTCTATGAAAAAAATTACCATAAGACTATCTAAATTTGTAATTTGGCCTATGTAGTTAATATAAGTTCAGAAATCTGAAACCTGCCGTGATCACCTAATGTAAGCCTATCTTTATACAGATAAGAAAATGACGGTCTCCTTCTGCCATTCTCCTTACTCCCAGCATCACCATTAATTTTTTTTTGCTGTTCTTCTGCTTCTTCTTTCATTAAAAGGTGGTTTAAGGAAGAAGACAATAAGCAAATATGTTCAATAATCCTTTTTAGGCAAAATGAAAAATAAATAACCTGACATCCTATAACATAGTCGATGAACACATATTTTGTATGTCGTATATATTATATACCGTATTCTTACAATAAAGTAAGATAGAGTAAAGAAAGTATTATGGAGAAAATCATAAGAAGAGAATACATTCACAGAACTTACGGAAAAATTCTGTGTATAAGTGGACCTGCGCAGTTCAATCCTGTGTTATTCAAGGGTAACTATCGGTATGTCTGTATCTGCGCTCATGACCAACTGGGGAGAAGCATCGGGGGTGTCTCTGAGAGCTGGCAGCGTTCTAGTTCTTATGCTGGGTGGTAGCTGCATGAGTTTTTCTTCATCATAATTCACAAAGTTGTACATTTATGATATGGACCCTTTTCTATGTGTATAATATACTTCAATTTAAATAAATCAGGAGAAGCAAAAAACAAGACGGGGCGAACTGCGAGGAGAGAAAAATCACCAATGTGAAACACAAATCAGAAATATCCAAACATACAGCAACCTGATAAATATTTTTCTTGGCACAAACCATCCAATGATCAAATAAGGAGTTCATATTTAGGCAAAAACAAAAACTTGATCTTTCAATTATCTTGTACAGCCTTAGTTAAAAGGTAAATATGTAATTTCATTAGGCTTTCAGAAATACCGAAAACAATTTTAAAAGGTCCTTATTATTTATGTTACCCCTTGGCATTCACAGATCATAGATTTGAAATCAGTGCTCTAGTCTGAAAAGAAATCTGATTGCCAGTCAAAAAATTCACAAATTTTGCCTCTCTGTAAACTATTTGTTAGGCTCACATTGAAAATTACCGCTTTAGGAAAATAAGTACACCAAACCTATGTAACACTTTAAAAGGAAACCATTAAGATCTTATTCTCAATTCTTCCTAACACAGGGTATATTATAATCTGAAGTTTTTTCCACGTAACTCCCAATCCATGTTCCTTGTAAGTCCATCCACCAGGATTGAAATCCTACCTTAACCACATACAAACTATGTGACCTTGGGCAAATTTCTTAATCTGCACTTCAGTTTCCACATCTGGAAGATGGAGATGATGTCACTAGTACCTACCTCCTTTGGCTATTGTGAGGATTAAATGCAATAATACATTAATATTACAATACATAAGTAAATCACTTATGTGTCTAAATGTTAGATAAATTATCTTTGCCCACCTGCTTATTTTTTTAAATGAAACACTATAATGCTGATTAGATGTTCTGAGAGCACAGGGAAATTGATGAGACAAGGGCTTCACTTTGGGTGACTGTGTTGAGAGGTAGCTTTGCATTAAAGGACTTCCGGATATCTAAAAGCTTTTCTTAAGTCATTCAATTCTTTCAGAGAAGAATATATTGATCTCCTACATTGAATGTAGCTGTCTGGCTGATGCTGTTACGCAAAGAAATGGAAAGAGGGGTTCAATTGTTCTGTATATAAACGATCTATCCCCTTGTTTTCTGTCTCAAGACTTATCCCCTCACCTCAGCTATAGCTGGTGTCTATCTCCAAGCTTTTCAGATTTAAAGATAGCGATTAGATTCTTTGTGAGTCTTAACTTCTCCAGCTAGATATCGCCATCTCCTTTAACTGTCTCCTTCATTCGTTTTTGTATTAATTTTTTCATTCAAGAGGTATTTAGTGATATTTCTTGTGATGGTTAATATGATGTGTTAACCATCACAAGACTTGACTAAGCCACATTTTATCGAAGAGTATTCTAGATGTTTCTGCAAAAGTATTTTTTAGATGGCATTAGCAGTTAAATCAGTAGACTTTAAGTAAAGCAGATGACCCTTTATAATGTGGGAAGGCCTCCTCCAATCAATTGCAGGTCCTAATAGAAAAAGACTGACCTCCCAGGAAGAAGCGGAAATGAATTTTTCCAGCAAATCAACTCTTCTCTGAGTCTCCAGTATGCTGGTCTATCCTGAAGATTCTGATCTTGCCAAGCCTCGACAAGCACCAATGTCTTAAAATAAACTTCTCCCTATATATATACTTCCTCTTGGTTCTGTTTTTCTAGAGAGCCTTGACTAATACAGTTATGTTTCAGGACATCAGCAGGATACACTGCCCACCTGTGTGACTCTCCCAATCTAAATTCCCTTCATAATGCCCACGTAACTCTTTAATTCTGCCTAAGCCTCACCAACTATTTTAAAAGCAATTACACAAGAAGTTAGAATAAAAGAAACAGATTTTTCACCTCTCTAATTCTAGCTATTACTGTTTCTTTCATGCAGCCAAAGAACAGCCTAGTTGCATTATTACTTACCGTGAGCTTACGGCGATAAAACACCATCAGCTTCCCGTAAGAACCGTTTCCAAGCCACATCCCACAATTTCTGCATTTGTCCAATTATTTAAGGGGCGTGGGGACCTACACACAATATCTGATATTCATTCCTACTAAAGTTTATCCTTTGACATTTAGTTCTTCATTAAATGCTGCCTAATACTTTCAGAATCTTTATTCCCTCATTCAATATATTTATAAACACTCTTACCTTTATATTAATACTAATAAAATATTGGTCTTTATCAAACTAAAAAAAGACATAACTGAGATCAAGAGAAATCCTTGACATCACCAACCCTAAACAAAGCCTCAATTCCAATTGTTCTGGCATAAATAAGCTACTACTCAGCTTCCCAGAGAGTATTTGATACACAAGGAAAGCAGAGTGCATTGCTCCAGAAAGATCTGGCTTCAAGTGCCGCCACTAAGCTTAGGCGTTTTATAACTGGACATGACACACAGCTTACCTTCAAAGAGTATCCATTTCCTTTTCTGTAAAATGGGAAAAATAAAACTCACATCACAGGATTGTAGTGAGGATTAAAACACACGTAAACCACTTGACACAATGCCTAGTACCTAGCAAGTATCTGACATGTGTCTCCTTTTAAACACAGACTCAGAACGAATCAGGTCCTTTCCAGTTTCACATGCCCTTGGGTCAGCCTGTAGCCTACATCACTGAGCCACCCCAGACACTGAAGGAGGAAGAGAGAGGGAAGGAGGGAGGGAGGAGGTGCAGAGAGATGAATGATTTCAAGTTGCTGCACAAAGCTGGAATAATGGCAATGAATACTTTGGAATTTAGGCATACCTCCAGGGAATAAGTGACTGCTATTTTTTTTTTTAAATCCTCACTAAGGATATGTGTTTATTGATTTGCGGGGGAGAGAAAGAAAGAGAAAGAAAGAAACATCAATCAGTGGCCTCCCATATGCACTCCCACCAGAGACGGAAACTGCAACCAAGGTCTGTGCCCTGACTGGGAATCAAACCTGCAACCTTTTGGTGCACAGGATGATGCTCCAACCAACTGAGCCACCAAGGGACAGGGCAAACAAGGGACTACAGTTGAAGCTTCAGATTCTTCAGAAGATATCCCATAGTTTAGAAAAATGCTTTCATTTGGTTTCTTGGCAAATTACAACTTCTAGCCAGAGAGGAATAAATGTAGTGATGTTTAGAATTTGGTTAAATATTTAAATTGCATTTCAAAATGTTGGATTTAGCAAATTCTAAAATAAATTTTGCCAAGTCCTAGGCTTTTTTACTTGCATGTATTAAAGGGAAAGCCAGCTTGTAGATTTGAATCATTTAAATTTGACTCATTAAAATGTATAGTGTGTTTTATCAAGCCACAAAAACTCGGCCCCAAATCATTTACAGTTTAATTCAGAAAAAAGAAAGTCTTACATAAACCACAGCTCTCATACACTAAATTGCTGAGACTTGGAAAAAGAGATTAACTCAGAAAGGCCTTATGAAAGAAAGAAATTTTGAAGAGGTAATTAAAGGAGTAAAATAGCACCGAATATACAGGAAATGGAAAACCACTCCAAGTGTGCAGACAAAAGTGGAGTTACATAATAGCTGACATGGACCACATGCAAATCTAAGTTACTGAATTTTGACTTAAAGATTTTTTCTAAAAATGTCTGGAATAACAACCGGATCTTTGGAGCACCCACAAATTTACTGTCAGGATGTAAACAAATGTTACTGTGTGTCTCCACATGCAAGTTTCTCTAACCAACTGAGAAACAATGTTGGACAGGACAGGCATGTCCTTGTCTTCTGAAAGCTTATGGTCTATAGAGAAAATAGATTTAAAAAATACTGAAGACACAAAATAATGACAAGCTGCAGTGAGGGCTAGGAAGGATAAAAATGTAAGCAGTAGTCTTTATACATAGGTTTTAAGTCACAATGTTAGGGCCATTGATAAAAAAAGAATAATAAATTTTCAAATTCTTCTCTCCATCTTCCTATCCTGTAGATAGGGATTAGGGATGCCGCCTAATTTTACTAAAGATGAAATCTGTATGTCTATTGTTACTGTTTGTTTTGAAGTGATTTCTAGTAAGGGACAGAAGTATTTTTTCCTGCCATTTTTAAGCAGGTAAGTCTCTAGTTATGAATTTAAAACTTAAAAACATTTGTAGATATAAACAAAATATGTTCCACAGCAAAACTCTACCTGCTAATAACAGACAGTACTGGTGATCATACATCATCAGTTTAGAAAGACTATTATATTGTTGATTTTCAAATTTCTATTAATATGATATAGCAGCATGAATTCTGAAGTCAAACTGCCTAGCTTTAAATTCTGTCTCCATTTTACTCTCCATATGGTCTTGGACAAATTCTCTTTACATCAATCTCTTAATCTGAATAATGTGGAGTGCTGGTGAAATTTTAATGAACAAAGTACTCAACATGTAAATAATCAATAAAAACTAGTTATCATTATTAACACCAACAGATCCAATTGTCCAAAGTAGTGACAATGACAAGCACTGTTCTAAGTGCTTTACAGGTATTAAATTACAAAATCTTGGAAGCAATATTATGAGACAGGTAATATTACCAGGCCAATTTTACCAAGGGTGAAAACGATGCATATATAGATTAAATAACTTGCCAAAGTTATTTAATCTAAATAACAGTCAAAGCTAGACAACTGGGATTTCATTCCAAGTGAACTGGTCCTACAGAAGTTGATCTTCATAACTTATACTATACAGCCCAAGGACAGCATCACTCAAATCTGAGTCTCAGGAGTCTCCTTAGTTCTCTTACAGAATGCCAATTAACCTATATTTGGTACCATAAGCTTAAAGAAGCATTCGAGAGGACGCTGCAAAATCCGAACCAAATTATTTCTTCATTAAACTACCTTCCATGTAAAGGCAGTAGTACAGAATGTATGTGCATATGTGACGCTCATTTCCATAATTAGTAAAGAACACAAAACATAAAAATGCCATGCAGACTTTAAGCCTACCGTTCCCAAATCATTCACTGTGATTATATCCTTTATCACATGGAAATGTGTTTTCTAAGTCTATCTTCTTTGTATGAATTGAAAGATTTATAAAAGTGAAAACTCACCTTCCTCTGCCAAGAGCCCCTCTAAAAAAAATGTTCTTAACTAAGCCATTAGTCAGGATAAGTGATAGCTAAAATAAAGCACAAATACATAATTTTGTGATCGTTTTTCTTCCACCAAAACCATTAGCTAGAATTTATAGTGTGTGTCCTTTGGGTTCTGGTTCTGAGTCAGATGAAAAAGTATATCCCA
Source organism: Mormoops blainvillei (assembly GCA_004026545.1). NCBI lineage: Eukaryota > Metazoa > Chordata > Mammalia > Chiroptera > Mormoopidae > Mormoops > Mormoops blainvillei. The sequence continues at coordinate 156,710 of PVJD01003286.1, read as the reverse complement.
CCCTGTCTCTCCTGTGAATGCAGATATAAATCCTGAACGAAATACACAGAGCAGCTATGTGAGAGCTCCGAAGAGTAAATAAGAACAGGTGGGTTAGAAAAAAGGTCAGAATTCAAAATACCAACCGTGAGTCCTGGCCAGATAGTTCAGTTGGTTGGAGCATCGTCCCAATATATCAAAGTTGTGGTTTGAGCTCTGGGTGGGGCACATACAAGAGGCAACCAAAGAATGCATAAATAAGTGGGATACTAAATCGATGTTTCTCTCTCTCTTTCTCCCCCCTCCCTCCCGCTCTCCCTGTCTCTCTCCCTCTCTCCCTTCTTCTCTCTAAAATCAATAAATATTATTTAAATGGTTTTTTTTTTCACAACTACCAACAATGAGTTTCTTGCTTTTCCTTTGGTATCCCCCAGCTTGGATTCAAGGTTCACCAACACCAAAAGTAGACACTGGGATGTGAACAGAGTTCCAGAGAAGTCCTCTAGTTCAGGTTCAGCAAGCAAGAAAAAGGATTCCTAACACTCAGAGAGAGTAGGGGAACTTCTCATTTTTCCTTTATTACTAGTATTTTTTATTCTCTTTTCTTTCATGCCTTAGCCCCCAGCAATTCTATGTCAGCGGCAATAACCCACAGGTGCCTAAACTTGAATAAAATTCCCTTCCTGTTGTAGGAACTATGGTCCAAGAGGGAAGGCTAGACTACTGTTTTCTTTTCTTTTTTTTTCCTCTGTCTACTTACCTCTTGGTCCTGAATGTAGGTACAGCCATGGGACATGTGTGACACAACAGAATAACTAGAGCCCCACTTTTTGACCAAGGGACCAGAAAGCACTAGGGGCCTATTACAGAGAGGGCAAGGCCTGGGATATGGGCTCACCCTGAGCTGCGTGGGTATGATCACAAAGACCACAACAGAGCTCCGAGCATTGAGTTAGATCATAGACCACTGTCCAGATCTCAGGCTGGCCACTTGGTTGCAAACATATAGGACAAATCAAAATAAACGACAAAAGCTTTGAAAATGGAGTTGACATGGAAACCAAAAAAGCACAGGAGGGCTGTTCAGAACTTGCAACCTGACTCTCCGGGTTGATTATCTACTAAAATAAAAATATCAACATTCTTCAAAAGATATAAATACGTCTCATAATACATATGCAAAATGTCCAGAATACAATACAAAATTACTCAGCATTGCAAAGAACCAGGAACATCCCAACTCGCACGGGGAAAGAATGTTTATAGACATCAATGCCAAGATGACACATATGTTAGGATTTCCTGACAAAGATGTTAAAGTAGGTATGAAAAGAGCAGGCTGACAGTCTTGTGGGGACGGGTTCAGGGTGGAGACATTGAGCGAAAAAGGAAAAAGACCCATGGACATGGACAACAGTGTGGTGATTGTGGGGGTGGGGTGGGTGGAAGTGCAAGGAGGTATAAGAGGGATAAATGGATAAATTATTTTTAAAAATTTAAAACACTCCTGAAATAAGTGTAAAGATAGAGGGGTTTTGGTAAGTGAATAGAAAATGTATATTTAAAAAATGTAAAGTTCAGAGCTAAAAAATATAGTCACCAAAATTCTAAAACTCATTGAAATGGCTCTAGAGAATAAAGATGAAAGAGGAAAGTGTCAGTAAACCTGAAGACAGATCAATATAAATTATCCAAGCCAAACAACAGAGACAAAAAATACTTTAAAAGTATATAGACTGAGTCACAGGACCTGTGGGACAATACCAAGATGTCTAGTATTCATTTCATTCTGGTCCAAGAAGGACAGGAGAAAGCGTGTAGTACGGAAAAAATACTTGAAAAATTAATGGCTTGAAATTTTCCAAATTTGGCAAGAGACATAAACCCAGAGATTCAAGAGGCTTAGTGAACCCCCCAAAAATAAACCCCAAATTATCCATGCCTAGACATATGACAATCAAACTCCTGAAAACTAAAAGCAAAAAATATTAAAAGTACCCAAAGAAAAATAATGCATTACTTATAGTTATTAAATGATTTCAAAGACTGAGGATCCTTCATCAGAATTCTTGGAGGCCAGAGGAAGTGGCAGACATTTTTAAAGCACTGGAAGAAAAGAACATTCAAACTAGAATTCTGTATTTAGTGAAAATGCTCTTCAGGAATAAAGATGCAATACACATTCTTAATGAAGAGACTAAAAGGATCCATTAGCAAAGGACTTCTCTAAAAGAATTGCTAAAAGGAAGTTCTTCAGAGGAGATGATACCAGAAGAAAACTTGGAACATCAGAAATAAAGAACAAAAAGAATGGTATATTTCCAGGTAAATATAATAGACTATTCTTCAATCTTCAGCTCTTTAAAATATGTGTGAGAATGAAGATTAAAAAATATACAGTATTGTCTGATGGAGTTTTCAATGCATAAATAGAGCCCACAAAATAGACCCACATCAGCACAATCAATTGATTTTTGCAAAAGGTGCAAAGGCAAATCAATGGATAAATGACAGCCTTTTTCATAAGAGATGCTGGAACAAAAAAATGGACACCTCTAAGCAAAAAAACAAACAAAAGAACCTCAAACCAGGCTTCAGGCCTTATACCAAAGATAACTCAAAATATATGACAGACCTGAATGTAAAGCGAAGAACTGTTATGCACAATTTTTAAAGAATGCATTGGAAATAATCTTTGTAACATTGGTTTAGGTAGAGATAAAACATCAAAAGCATGATCCATCAATATTTTTTGATAAATTGAACTTAATCAAAATGAAAAAGTTGTGCTCTGCCAAGACACTATTAATACAATGAAAGGATAAGCCATAGACTGAGGGGGGGAAATCTGCAAATAATATATTAGACAAAGGAATTGTATCTAGAATTTTAAAACCTCCCAAAACTTAAGAAAATGACAAATTCACTATAAAAATAGACAAAGATTTGAAGAGATAATTTCACCAAAGAAGATACACAGATGTTAAATAAGCACATGAAAAGCTACTCAACATTATTAGTCATTGGAAAAAATACAAACGAAAATAAATTCACAATGAGAAGCCATTACATACCTATTAGAATGGGAAAAAAACCTAATATCTCAAAGTGCTAACAAGGATGCAGAGCAACTGAAACATCCAACACTGCTGGTGGGAATGCAAACTAGTACAGCCACTTTGAAATACAGTTCGGAAGTTTCTAATAAAGTAAAACATACCATATGATAAACACAGACTCACATATGATCCAGTAATTCCACTTTTAGGTATTTACCCAGGAGAAATCAATATTTTCACAGAAGTCTGTACATGAATATTTATAGTAGCTTTATTCATAAACACCAAAACAGAAGAAAAAAAATAAATGTCCTTAAACAGGTGAATATATAAATAAGTAAATAAACTGTATAACATCTGCACAAAAGACTACAATTTGCCAATAGAAATGAACTACTGATACAATAAGAATGAATTATAAATGATTATGTTAAGTCAAAGATGCCAGACACAAAACATTATTTACTATATGATTCCATTTACATCACATGCTAACAAAAGCAAAAATACAGGAACGAAGAAAGATCACTAGCTGCCAGTGTGAGGGTTGGGGAGAAGGGGTGACTGACAAAAAAGCAGAATGAGGGCATTTGGGGAGGTGATGGAACTCTTCTGTATTTTGACTGTATAATGGTTGCATGATACACATTTGTCCGAACTCATATCACTGTACAACAAAAACAGTAAATTTTATTGTATGTTAATTTTTTCTACTTAAAGCAAAATTACCTATTTAAAAAAAAACAAAGACAGGGGTAACTTAGGATTCTCTATTACCTCCACTGTTTAATATGTGACCTTGGACAAATGACTTAATATCAAAGAGCTTCAGTTCTCCAACTTTTAAAATGAAAAATATATTACTTATACCTCACAGGTCTTGGTTATTTTCAGTTCATTGAAGGTTCTGAGATCCTGCATTTTCTATGCTTTCTTTTTGAATGTTTCTTCCTTTCCTCTCTTTCCTACTTTGCTTGGCTAATTCCTATTTATCCTTTAGGCCTCAGTTTAAACATTATTCCTCATAAAAGCCAAGTGTACTTTTATTTCATAACACCTCACATCTATATGTAAATCACTGTTATCAATATCTCTTTCACAAAATGGTAAGCTCCACAAGGAAGTGGACTGTTTCAACTGTTTTTACCAGAATCCAAGCAACCGGACTGCCTGGAACACTGGTTAGTATTCCGTAAATACTTTTAGACCAATGTGCAAAGACCAATATAAATAGCATTTCCTATTGTCTTATTTTCTTAATATTTTTATCTTTTTCATTATATATGTATATATTCACATGCACACATATCTTAGTTTTTATCTTTCTCACTTTACTTATATATACATGTGGTATATAACATATATACCATCAACAAAGTTCCTTGGTCAATTTTTATCAAAAGATAAATATTTGATTATGCCTAGGCTGACATTTTTAGTAACTTTTCCTCATTTTTAATCGTTAACTGAAACTGACAAAAATGACAATGTGATTGACCTACTGTATATGCATAAGTTAAATTAACAAATTGGTTGGTACTTAAAGGATATGCAGAGGTCTGTCCAGAAAAAGTCCAGTCACTGTTAATATAACAAGAATGGTTTACACTACATCGGTGTAACCTGGCAGCCAAGGAGAGTGGACTGGAATGCACATGTGTGAACAGTGACGGCTTCACTGTACTAGTCGGTGGGGGAGGTAGGTGCTGTTGAGCGAGTATGTGTGCTGCCTGGCCATCACGTTCAAAATGACTGAGTGAGTAAAGCAATGAATATGCATCAAATTTTGCATTAAGCTTCAACAGTCCTCCATGGAAACTAATTGGGATGATTCAGAAGGCTGCAGCTATGGGCAATTGGTGATTGGCAGCTTCATCATGACAAAGCACCCAGTCATGGATCACGTCTCATGCAGAGTTTTTTGGTGAAACATCAAATCACCCAGGTGACTCAGCCCCGCTACAGCCCAGATGTGGTGCCCTGTGACCTCTGCCTTTTCCCAAAACTAAAATCACCTTTGAAAAGGAAGAGAGTTCAGACCATCGATGAGACTCAGGAAAATACAACGGGGCAGCTGATGGCAATTGGGAGAGCTGTGTGAGGTCCCAAGGTGTCTACTTTGAAGGGGACTGAGGTGTTATTGTCCTATGTACAGTTTTTTTTGTATCTTGTATCTTCTTCAGTAAATGTCTCTATCTGCCATAATGCATGGCTGGATACTTTGTGGACGGGCCTAGTGCATGCTTCTGTGTGTTTGTGTGTGTGATCACTGTTAGGCATGTGGTCACATGTCATTGGACACATACACTATTCTGCAGATCATGGTTGTACACACATCTAAATATACACACAGAAAAGCACTTGGGAACCAACCCTGTTTCTTTATTATAGAAGCTGTCAAAAATGTTAAATGTGGCTCTCAAGAAACTCAAAGCTTGACTTATGGATTCCCTAATATACACGATAGTGACAAATCACTCTAGAGTGGCTGGTGGTATTAATAATTAGCTGGAGCTCATTTATGGATGCTCCCTGAAGTAAATCCCCAGGGGCCATTTTATATCTTTAAACTTGGCCCTATATAAATTGTCTAACGCAGCACCTTTCAAATCCAGGTATGAAAGGTATTGATAGTCCCCATTTAATAAATCAGTAACTGATACCCTGAAAGGCTCAATGCAAATCCCAAAACTAACAAATGCTTCAACAGGCATTCATACTCTATTGCCATGCTCTCCGATATAGTAGCCACTAGTCACATGTGGTTCACTGGAGTGTGACTACTTCAAATCAAGAGGTGCTGTAGGTATAAAATATTCGATTGGCAAAAAAGTCCATACGGTTTTTTCTGTAAAATAAAAGACACGCTTTTCATTTTCACCCATAACTTTATTGATTTGGATACTCTGATTATGTCGGCTATCTCCCACGTGGTATATGTAACATTGACTGTTCTCAATTAATACCTTGATTTGATTGCTATCAACTTCAACTGGTCTACCCGACCATGGAGCATCATTCTGTAAGAAATCTCCAGCAAAAAAATTCACAAACCACTTTTAACATGTTCAATCAGTCACAGCACCTTCTCCATACCCTGTACAAATCTGTTTTTGTGTTTCAGTTGCATTTTTACCTTTCTTGAAATAATAAAGCATAATATGCTGAAAATGTCACATATTTTCATCTTCAGTATTAAAATGGCTACACAAAAATTTACCAACTTTGATAAGTTTTTTTAAATGCACACTGATACGACAGCTGTCACAATATAATCTAACAAAATTGTTTCAAGTGAAGCTAAAGACAACTAAGTGGTACTAGAGCCATCATACAGAAAAAAACAAACGAACTTTTTGGCCAACCCAATACCTACCAAATATCAAACATTTGGTACAAAGAAAAGAATGTATAACACATCATTAGTAATTGTTTATACTGATTACATATTGAAACATTTTATGGTGCTTACCAGATAGAAAGGAGGGTGGGGGGATGTAGGACAGAGTAAAGGGGGGATAAATGGTGGTGGAAGGCGATTTGACTTGAAATGGTGAACACAAATACAATACACAGATGATGTACTATAGAATTATACCCCTAAAAATCTAAAAAATTTATTAACCAATGTCACCCCAATAAATTCAATAAAAATATTTTAGATATGCTAGATTAAATAACATATATTAAAACTAATTTCACCTATTTCTTCTTATTTTTTAATGTAATTACTTGAAAATTTTACTTCATGTTGTTTGCGTTATGTTTCTATTGGCATTGGATAAATCACTCCTGGAGAAGTATGATTTAACAATGTGAGGTATTTGGAGGCAAGAGACTTAGATTTACATCTCCATCTTCACCACATACTTACAGAGTGACTTTGCAGAAGATTATTTAACATCACTGAAATGAACTTTCTTGAATTTAATATTAAAATACTAAATTAATAATACAGTACTATTAAGAGGTTAAATGATACATGAAAGGTCTAACAATGTGTCCCACAATTAAAAGTCACTCTATGTTCATTTTTTTTCCTCCTCTTTCCAAGCCCATTTCCCTATTATTTTAAACTGAAGTTAAACTTCTGTAGTGAACATGTCGGTCCCAGTGCCTATCTTCCCCCTAAGTGTCTTGGTCTGGGTTAACACAAACCCCATGACCAGAAAAGCTGATATTGACTGGTGATCACGAATTTGTCCAAGATGGACACCTGACTCGAGTATGACCCCTCTAAAGTCTGGCTTATGCACAGTATAATACAATGGGACCAAATACTGTATCAATGATAATTTGCTAAATCAGTCATATTTTCTCCACATAAAATTCATCCTAGTAACAGAAACAGGCCAGTTGATAACAAGAGGATAATGAAGCAGACATGGGGAGAGAAGCAGAAGTAACAGGAGAAAAGCCATTCATTCATTCCAAAAAATATAGATGGTCTATTTGGGGGTGTCCAACCTTTAGGCATCTCTGGGCCACACTGGAAGAGGAAGAGCTGTCTTGGGCCACACATGAAATACACAAACACTATCAAAAACTGATGAGCCCAAAAAAGGTTTTAACTAAATTTACAATTTTGTGTTGGGCCACCTTCATAGCCATCCTGGGCCGCAGGTTGGACACTCATATGAGGCACTGAGAGAGGAATGAATTCTACAGCTTTAAGAAATCCTGCCACCTTCTAATTTCAGTACACATTTCTCTTTCCAATTTTTTTTTCTTTCTTAAGATGGATGGGTTAAAGCTCTGTTCCTTGAAACCAAAATGATCTAACACAATTTCACAAGGGAAGGCACAGAAAAGTGGCTTTTTGTTAGGTTTTTCTTTTTTAAAGACAAATGTCTTGCCCTAGGTAATAACTCAGGTGAAGAAAGGTTCTTCCTCAAAGTGTATTATACCTTTTCCTAAAACTAGTAGACTGAACAGAAAATGACAAGTGGAAATAGGAAGGGGCACTGACCCTTAATATTCTTTTATGTAACAATCACCACCAGAAATGTGCTTTCAAGTGTCTTACCTCCATTGCATAGAAATACATAGGCAAAAAAAAGAAAAAATGTCTGTCAACTATCAGTTCTTACAAAAGACTTTTTCACTGACACAAATGTAATTCACTGCATCGGAGTCCCTGATCACTTTTCCAGGGGAGTCTCTGACCTCACTAAAGTAATTTAGGATTCTAAAGCAAAGGAGTAGACATTTCCTCACTGTAATATATTATTGAACAGGTCTGAAGTCCAGGCCAGGTGTGTAGTTATGTAATGGGCAAGAACAACTAGTTGTTTTTTATTTCTTTTTTAATTGTTTTTTTATTGTATTTTTTCCATTACCATTTAGTCCCCTTATAACCCCTCCCCCACAATCAGCATGCTGTTGTCCTTGTCCATGAGTCTTCTTTCTTTTTTGCTCAATCCCTCCACCCCCTCACCTCCCCCCACCCTTAGCAGTCATCCTGCTCCGTTTCTATGCTGTTGTGATTCCTATGGCCTTATTGTATGCTGTAGTATGAGGCTGGCAGTGGGTCTGTCATACATGGCCTTTATTATGTTTAGGTGTGTTCCCTCTACTCCCACTTTGCTGAGCAAGTAGTTTTTAATTGCACCTTTTTTGATAAAATATCTCAGTGATTTCAGCAGGTGTACAACTCTGGTTTCTTAGTTCCAAAGTTCCAGCCCTTGTAAATGGCTCCCCTTGGCAAAAGACACTGGAGACTGATTGTGAACCAAAATTTATTTACTTATTAAAAAGCACATTTGCTTTATAATTATATGCAAGAACCACCATGCTAAGAATGCAATGCTGGTTTTAATCACTGCAAGTGGATATTCCCACTGGCCACATCGCTGTGTTCAGTCTAGAGTAGAAGCATCGTTAAGCACTTACTCTGTACCAAGCATTTTAAATAGGTTATTATTTTTATTCCTATGAAAAATTGTGTAAGATAGGTTGTGTGATCCCACTTTAAAATAAGACAACTGAACATCAGAAAGGTAATTTATTTGTTCAAGATTCCCAAGCAAGTAAATGTCAAAGTACAGGGTCGGACCTAGGACAGCCTTACTCTTACTAACAATGACCCAAAGCACTACCTTTCCAGGACTAGTAATGTCTCTAAGAAAAACTAAATGGGACTACACCAAACTAAAAAGTTTTTGCACAGCAAAGGAAACCATCAACAAAATAAAAAGGCACCGACTGAATGAGAGAACACATTTGCCAATATATCTGATAAGGAGTTACTATCCAAAATTTATAAAGAACTTATAAAACTGAACACCTAAAATATCCAAACAATCTAATGTTAAAAAAATAAGTAGAGAACCTGAATAGACACTTCTCCAAAGAGGACATACAGGTGGCAAATAGACATGAAAAGATGCTCCACGTCACTAATCAGAGAAATGCAAGTTAAAACCTCCATGACATATCACCTCATACCAGTCAGAATTGCCATCACCAGTAAATCAACAAACAAGTGCTGGTGAGGATGTGGAGAAAGGGGAACGCTTTTGCACTGTTGGTGGGAATGCAGATTGGTGTGCCTGCTCTAGAAAGCAGTACAGAAACACCTCAAAAAATTAAAAATGGAACTGCCTTATGACCAAGCAATCCCACTTCTAGAGATTTATCTGAAGAAACCCGAAACACTAATTTGAAAGAATATATGCACACTTATGTTCATTGCAGCGTTATTTACAATCGCCAAGATATGAAAGCAGCCCAAGTGTCCATCAGTAGATGAATGAATAAAACAATTATGGGACATTTACACAATGGAATACTACTCGGCTGTAAAAAAAAAAAAAAGAAGAAAATTTTACCTTTTGTAACAGCATGAATGGACCTGAAGAATATTATGCTAAGTAAAACAAGCCAGTCATAGAAGGATAAATACCATATAATTTCACTCATATGTGGAATCTAATGAACAAACTGAACTAACAGGTGAAACAGTGACAGACTCATAGGATAGAGAACAGGATGACGGCTATGGGGGTGGGGTGGGGGGTGGAAGGATTGAACAATAAAAAGAGGACTCATGGACATGGACAACGGTGTGGTGACTGCAGGGCTATGGGGTCTAAGGGGATTAAATGGTAATGGAAAAAATACAATTAAACATTTTTTTAAAAGAAGTAAGCTTTACAAAAATTAGTCTTTCCTGTATACGTCTCACTGACTCTGGATATTTCTTATTTCAAGAAAGACCTTTTGATTAAAGATTCCCAAATCAACCAAAATTTATAGTGTTATTTTCTAATACAATAAATTCTAAATACAATTTCTGTAAATTAAGGAGGGTCTAAGAACAGTTTAAATACTCATTTCCCCCTAATCCGTATAATTACTCTGCTTGCTGAGAAAGTCCACGCTAAATACAGAGTACTGACTGAAGCACTAACAATATTTCCTTTCAGAAATAATCCAAGACATTATAAGTTGGTGCTTACTTCATATTAAAAGAGGGAACCTTACTGATAAAATCACTTATTAATAGAGTCTACAATGAACCAAAGTTCAATCCTTTTATATTTTAGTATCTTGCCAAACATATTAAAACTGGAACCCAAATAACAGAATGGGATTGTGGTACGTCTTTAACTCTTGCAAAATCTTACTCCGAGGGGAATGAGGATGCGTTACGACAAGCTTCGAGGTGGTGCATACGTAGCAAGGGACTAGGCTGTATCTAGCCCTGAGGGTCTCAGCCCAATCCAGTTAGAATCACCTGCGTGTCAATTGGTACATGATAAAGCCCAATGTTTTATAGTTTTAAAACCTTCCCAGATGATTCTAATGTACACTCTGGGCTGAGTCTATATGTTGCAGGGATGATGCTTTTTAAATGTTATTAACATTTAAGTCAGCAGATTCCAGTAAAGCAGTTTACCCTCCAAAATGTGGGTGGATCTCATCCAATAAAAGTGAAGGCCTTAAAAGAAAAGTCTTAGGTTTCCGGAAGAAGGAATTCAGCCTCCGGACTGTAACACAGAAACCCTGCCTGAGTTTGCAGACTACCTGGCAGGCCCTGTAGATTTCAGACTCAAGACTGCAGCACCAACACTTGCCTAATTTCCAGGATGCCTACCCACCCTACGGATTGCTTGCCAGTCCCCACAGTTGCATGGTTCCTTTAAAAAATCTCTCTCTCTTGCCCTCTCCCTGCGTGTATGTCCTATTGATTCTGATTCTCAGTACAGATGCCATCTATTTAAATGCGGACTGTGTAACGGCATAATGCTGGTCTCATAGAACTGGGAAGTATTTCCTTTACTTTTATTATGAAACGGATGGTAGAATTGGTATAATTTCTTCTTTAAATGTTTTGTAGAATTTACCAGTGAACCTATCTGGACCTGGTGCTTTCTGTTTTGGAAAGTGATTAGTTATTGATTCAATTTTGGTTGTTGTTTTTTTTAGTTCAAAAGTACATTTATTTAAATTGTGGGCAGGATAGCAATATAAAAGAAGAGCATATCAGGGATAAAAATAATCAAGGTACAAAACATTTTGAATCTTCAAATCCACAATTGAGATATAGCAAGTCTTATTTATACCCCTTCACTCATTGCCCAAGTGCCATCCACAGTATATGAAGACATTTCAAAACTTGGCAAAAAAATCATAAAATCTGATATGGGCTCTTAAAAGTCATGTAACACAAAACATAATTTATGTTCCTCAATAAAATCACACATCTTAAAAATAAGTAGTATATTTCATTATACTTGTTCTCCTGCTTTAAAACACGATTCAATTTCTTTAACAGATATAGTCTTATTCAGATCATGCACAATTGATGTAATTCATCACATCAACAGACTAAAAAGAAAAATCGCATGATCATATCAACAGATGCGGAGAAAGCATGCAACAAAATCTAACACCCACTCATGATGAAGATGCTCTGTAAATGAGAAAACTTTCTCAACTTGATGGAAAAAATCTACAAAAAACCTACAGGTAAGGTCATACTTAATAGTGAGTAACTCAGAGCACACTAAGATCACGTACAAGGCAAGGAGGTCCCTTCTCACATTCCTTTTCAACATCGTACTAGAGGTCCTGGTTGATGCAATAAGAAAAGTAAGTAAAAGGTGCATACTGGGTAGGGAGAAAGAAAACTGTTTTTGTAGCACCTGCATATTTCTGCAGCTTTTCTGAGTCTAATGGACAATTACTGGAGAGAAAAACCAAGCGGGATACATCTAATACACTAAAATCTAAAATTTAAATAAGATCATAACTATGAGTCTAATCCTTTTTCTGTTTGTTTTCTCTTAGGAGAAAAGAGGAGCCTCATCTAGCTTCTTGGAAATTGACAATGCTTTTGAGTCCTTTATTTGACAGGAAGTACTGGTAAAGTCAATAATAATACTATTTTGGGAAGATAAGTAACTGCCCTTAGAGTAAATCAGAAGGGAACAGGAGGATGGAAACACAAATTCACAGGCATAGCCCAAGAACCAAATTAAGAACCAGCAGAGTAATAGAGTGTTCCATTGGCCAGGTGGCCCACTGAAATTTATAAGAAATTGTAGAGAGCACTGAGTATGGGCAGGTTTATTAAGACAGCATGGTTCTTCAACCTGGGAAGCCCAGAGACCCTTCCAGAATGTCTATGAGGCAAAAAATTGCCATAACAAAACTAAGATGTCACTTGGCCTTTTTCACCATTCTCAAGTGAACTGGTTTTTCTAACTCCATAATGGAATGAACAGAGAGCAGAAGCGTGTCCTGGCTGGTGAGGCTCAGTGGACTGAGCACCGGCCTGAGAACCAAAAAGTCACTGGTTTGTTCCCAGGCAGGGCACATGCCTGGGTTGCGGGCCGGGTCCCCAGTTGGGGGCATGTGAGAGGCAACCAATCGATGTGTCTCTCTTATTGATGATTCTCCCCCTCACTTTCTCCCTTCCCTCCCTTCTCTCTAAAGATAAATTTTTTTAAATCTTAAAAAAAAAAAAGAGGAAGCAGAAACCCATAAGGAAGGACCTAAAAATATTTTATTAAATATATCCATTTCTACTGTATTTATGAATTATAATAAAGATGACTATGTGCATTTAAAAAACTGATTTTGTTTGCAGCTGACATAATTATCTATGTGGAAAATCCAAAAGAATCAACCAAAAAAACTCCTAGAATGAATAAATGATTATAACAAGGAGGCAATATATAAGATTAATATAGAAAAGTAATTGTCTTCCTGTATACTAGTAATAAACAAGTAGAATTTGAAATTAAACACACAATACCATTTATTTTAGCACCCCCCACAAATGAAATACTTAGGTATAAATCTAAGGGAACATGTACAAGAGTTATAAGAAAAAAACAACAAAACTCTTGATGAATGATATCAAATTAGAACTAAGTAATTAGAGCTTATGTTACGTTCATGGATAGAGAGATTCAATGCTGTCAAGATGTCAGCTCTTTCTAACTTGATCTGCAGATTTAACATAATCAAAATCAAAATTGCAGCAGGCAATTTTGTAGATATCAACACACCGATTCTGAAGTTTAATGGAGAGGCAAAAGACCCAGAGTAGCCAACACAGTATTGAAGGAGAACAAAGTTGGAGAACTGATACTATCTGACTTCCAGGCCTACTATAAAGCTACACAAATCGAGACAGTGTGGCACTGGCAAGAGAATAAACAAATAGATCAACAGAACAGAGAGCCTAGAGATAAAGCTCTATGAATAGAGTCAACTGATCTTTGACAAAGGAGTAAAGGCAATACAATGGAGCAAAGACAGTCTCTTCAACAGATGGTGCTGAAACAACTGGACATCAACATGCAAAAAAAGCATATCTAGACAGACCTTACACCCTTTACAAAAATCAACTCAGAATGGATCACAGGCATAAATGTAAAATGCAAAACTATAAAACTCCTAGAAAATAACAGAGGAGGAAACATAGCTGACCTTTGGTATGGTGACGTATTTTTAGATACATCGCCCCAAAATGAGATGCATGAAAAAAATAATAAGCTAGACTTCATTAAAATTAAAATCTTCTGCTCTGTGGAAGATAATGTCAAGAGAATTAGAATACGCGAGAAAATTGGGACAACTGTAATAGAACAACAGTAAAAAAAAATAAAATAAAATAAAGAGAATGAGAGGACGAGCTCAGACTGGGAAAAAATATTTGCAAAAGAAGCACCTACTAAAGAACTGTTACCCAAAATATACAAAGAAGTCTTAAAATTCAACAATAAGGAAATGAACAACCCAATTAAAAACTGGGCCAGAGGGTATAAAAGGCACCTCACCGAAGAAGATATACAGATGGCAAATAAGCAAATGAAAAGATGCTCCACATCATATGTCATCAGGAAATGCAAATTAAAACAACAGTGTGATCCCACTACACATCTACCAGAGGGGTCGAAATTCAGGACTGACGGCACCAAATGCTGACAAGTCTGTAGAGTAACAGGAACCCTCATACATTGCTGGTGTTAAGATTAAACGGTACAGCCACTTTGGAAGACACTTGGCAGTCTTACAAAACTAAACATACTCTCACCATGAGATCTAGCAGTTGCTCCTCGGTGTTTACCCAAAGGAACTGAAACCTTAGGTCCACAAAAAAAACCTACACATAGTTGTTTCTCGCACCTTTATTCATAATTGCCCAAACGTGAAAGTAACCAAGACGTTCTTCGGTAGGTGAGTGGGTAAACTGTGGTGCCTCCTGACAATGGTATGTTATTGAGCAGTAAAAAGAAATGAGCTACCAGCCATGAAAAGACAAAGAGCAACCTTAAGTGCATATTACTAAGCGAAAGAAGTCAATATAAAAAGGCTACTTCCTGTATGATTCCAACTATATAACATTCTATAAAACTATCAGAACGATAAGACCAGTGGTTGCTGAGGGAAAAGGGTGAGGAAGGCAGAGCACTGAGGATTTTTAGGGCAATGAAAATATTCTGTATGATGCTGTAACGATGGATATATGTCATCATATATTTGTCCATTTTCACAGAATGTACAATACCGAGTGAACCCTAAGGTAAAACTATGGACTTTGGGTGATTATGAATTGTCAATGTAGGTTCATCCTTAGTTTAAAAATTATCCATTCTTGTGAGTGATGCTGATAGTGGGGGGGGGGGGCTTGCATGGGTGGGAGCAGGGGGTATCTGGAAAATCTCTGTACCTCCCTCTCAATTTTGTTGTAAATCTAAAACTACTTAAAAAAAATAAAGTCTTATAAGAAATGATTCCAGGAAATGGATTGGTAAACCAAAGTATACCAACAGTAAAAAGAATGTTAATTTTTAAATCTTCGGTATGAAGTAGTTCCATGCACACAATAATGGCAAAAATATTTAACATTTATCCAGAGGCTATAATTTACAGAACTCTTTCCATCCTTACCATAATCCTGAAAGGCAAGCAAGTCAGATTGCATTACCCCCACGTTAGAGTCAAGGAGGAACCGTGACTCAGTAAAGGATACTTGCTTCCCCCTAAATCACAGTTACCAAGCGCAGGGGTCAGGATCAGAGCCTTGGTCTTCTGATGCCTGGGTCCTGTATACTTTATACTTTATATGATCCCTATTTCTCATATAAAAGAAATGTTCAGTTAATGTTTGACAAGTGAATGTATGTAATACATGAGTAAATCAGATCTCATCAGAAAGAAATGCTGACTCTCTCAATTCCAGCCCCACATATTACCATTATATATAATTTTTCCTCTCTTTCTGTAGAATGAGGTTTTCCCTTCTAAAGCATAATTATCTCTGGAAAAGTAAATTATCTTTGAGCCTATAAGATGATAGACAGCTGGAGGAAAAAATCAATAATATTTTTATCTAGATAAAAATCACAAGTTAAAAAACAGATGCATGTTCTTAAAAGTATCTTATACCAGGAAAACCAAATGCTAGTTTATAGTATAGCTAGAAAATGATTTCTATATATCCTAGATACATTTGGAAATGAATGGAAAAAGTCAATTATACTAAGAGAGAAAAAAATCCCAACATCCAGTCCATCCATGATTTTGCATCTATTAAAGGAGAAAATATTATCATATTCTCACAACTGTCAGTCTGTGCTGTCAGACTTCATATTTAGCAATTACCTTGATGCCAGCTGTCCCCACAATTTCATTCCAAATTTAATATCCCTTAGAAATTATTACATTTCAAAACTTCAAGTGACTTGCAAAAGATAGTGACAAGAGAAATGGCCACTGAAGGAAAGGAATGTGTAACCTCTCAGTGCACAGTAGGAACATACTAGAATCCTGCGGTGGACACTTGTTACTTACCCTTACCACTGGCCAGCATTATCCCAGTTCTCTTGGAATGGCTCCCACTTACTGCTGAAGAGCAACCCTCCTCCACCCCCAGTCATGTGGACTGGATGGGTCTCCCCACCCCAGTCAACAGGGCCACAAGTGAACACAAGACTTCTGATACCAGGACAGGTGCATGTAATATATTAGGGTGTCTACCAGAGTATTACTGACCTGTCTGCCCACTACAACATTCCCTTCTTATGGCGCGGCAACTGAGAGCGGGGGTTCTGTAATCAGGCTGCCTGGGTTTGAAACCTGGGTCCATCATTTCACACTATAGGACTCGAGTCCGTTATTTACTTTCTCTCACCCTCAATTCCCTCATCTGCAAAATAAAGATCCATTCGCATATTCAACAACTATTTGTTGACCCCTTACTATGTTCCTAGACATTATACAGGTGATTGAGTTAGAACAGTGTAAGTAAGATATAAAGATATGATCGTGAGGCTTATATGTTGCATTAAAGGTATCAGATAATAAGTAAACAAGAGAGGTACTGATTATGATAAGTGCTATAAAAGAAATAGTGTGATGAAGTAATTAAGGATAAACTGAAAATCTACTTTCTATGAGGTGTTCAGAATAAAGCCTCTCTGAGGAGGTGACATTTAAATGGAGACATTAAGGAGAATGAGCTAGCCACTCAGAGAACTGGAAAATCATTTCAGGAAAAGGGAAGGCCAGAGATAGTAAGAGCCTGGCATGGACAGAGACATAGGTAACTGAAGCATAGTGAGTGGCCAGGGGTACAGCACAAGATAAAGGTGGAAAACTAAACAAACAGATCATGCTGGACCTTACGGGTTGTGGGAGGGAGTCTAGAGTCCATTCACTGAAGTGCTTTATTTATGCTTTACGCTTTTAAAAGATTATTCTGGCTGATCTGTAAGAATGGATATGGAAGAGTTAACTAAGAAAGATAAATAAACTAAAGGGGGAAAGAGAGAGTGAATCATACATGATTCCTGGGTCATCTGGCTTGAGTAACTATATGAATGAATGTTCATCCATTTATTATGATTGGAAAGATCAGGAGAAGACTGGGTTTCAAGATTTATTATATCTGAGAGGCCTATCAGACTACCTCAGAATAGCTGCTATACTTATTAAATAAGATAATCTACATAAAAATGCTGAGCACGATGCCTAGCACATCGTAAGCACTCAGTAAGTTAGTTAATATTGCTGTTTGGGAAAACAGAGGGAAATTTCTTCCCTAGACTACCTATGTGGTTCTCGTAATAACTGATAACTTTCATTTTGGCCCCTGGCCTGGACACAGCCAGTCATAATATCCCATTCTTCTAGCCAGAGATTGGTTCACGATTTCAGCTGTACCACTTGCAATTCTTCCCCAGGATTTTCCAACTAGGGTCTGGAAGAGAAGTTCCCCTTCCTACTTAATAGACACACAGCTTTCCCCTCTGTGACTGGAGGGAATGTGGCTGACACCCAGAGAGAAGCAGAGAGGAAAAACAGTCCTAGGGGCACAGAGACCCCGTGTCCAAAGACTCCAGAGCAGTGCTGCCCGACGGAAACATAATGCGAGCTACGTATGTGGCCACAGTAAAAGGAAGTAAAACTAGATACAATTTTAACTTTTTATTTAACTCAGTCTATGCAAATATCATGGCAACATGTATTCAGTATAAAAATTAGTAAGATAGAGTATATTTTTGTATATGTAAGTCTTTAAACGCCAGTGACCAATAGCCATATGTGATTAGTGGCTGCCGTGTCAGACAGCCCTGCTTCAGAGGCACTACCGCACCCCTTTCATGTCATGAGCCAATGTCTGTCCTAAGGTTATGCTAATTTGAGTGGGGTTTCTGTCACTGACCTCTAAGGGTCCTTAGTTTGACTAAAAGCATTATTTCATTTACTCCGTTTACATCCTGAGACACTAATACTATTTTTTAAGTCACAGAGTACATTGTACTCTGAAAACTGACTTGGCAATCCTGCGCACGTGGACCGGCACCCACCTGTCTGTCTGAGTGTCAGCTTCTACTCTGCACACTCGCTACACTTAAGATCCACTAGACCTCCGTGTTCCAGCCTTGGCAAGCATGATATGTGTAAACTATAGCCAGAAGGAACCTTTTTAAACACAGAACCAAACGTCCTGTGTATGCATGAAAACTCTAAAGCGGTTGTTCTGAGGGGGAACCTGGGACTCTATTTTAAAAATGCTCTGTTAGTAATTCTAATAACCGTCCAGATCCGGAACTACTAAATTGGGTTTCTTACTGAAGAGAAACGGTCATCCCCCGTCCCCACTTACTGATCCTCTTTTCTACTGAAGCACTCATTTCCTGTTCTGTCTTTATTGAAGTGCATGTTCCTTCAGGACAGGAGCCAGACTGCATTCACCTCTGTGTACGGAAGGTCTAGCTTAGCGAAGGGTGTATTTTAGGTACACAATAAATATTTGTTAAGTTAGAATAAAAACCTAAAGTGGACTTTCAATGTGACAACTATATTTCCAACTTGGCATCTAAAATAGTCCGTAGAGGAAGGAAATAATAAGAGGGTTCTAAGGTTAGGTGATGGCCTATCTCCCCTTATTTCTGTTCTCCCTCATTCTAAGTAACATATTGCTGGGTTGAGTTGAAAAAAAAAATTAATAACTGTTGGAATTGCTTTGACTACAGTCACACGGGAAGTGCCCTGTAACCACATTAAATGCCATGCGGTGCCAGAATTTCAATCTATAGCTGGACAGTTTTGATTTGTTGACTTCACTCATATCCAGAGTCCACAGAAGCAAGCAGCAGTTTGGACAATTAAGAATTAGGCACTAAGAATGCCAACTGATTCTGCTGAGTAAGAGTCCTAAGAAAGTAATTCTTAGAAAGTATTCACGAATGGTTCTTGGCTCCTCATCTGTATCTTCCTTTCTTCTTTCCGTCCACACACACAGAAGCTAGCAATATTCTAGCGGGTTCAACAAAGTGTTTGTGCAGTGCCTTGTGCATAAAAGATACACAACAATGATCAGCACTGTATTAGTTTGCTAGGGCTACCGTCACAAGGAACCCAACATTAGGTGGCTTAAACGACAGAAGCTTATTTTCTCACAATTCTGAAGGCTAGGAGTCTGGAATCAAGGTTTCGGCAGGCTGGTTTTCCCGAGGCCTCTCATTTCCTGGCTCGCAGATGGCCGTCTTCTTCCTGCGTCTTCACACGGTCTTCCCTCTGTGTGCATCGATGTCCTAATCTCCCGTTCTCGTAGGGACACTAGTCCAGTCAGAGTGGATTAGGGCCCATCCTAATGGTCAAATTATAAACTAATTCTCTCTTTAAAGACCCTGTCTCCACATCCTGAGACTCTGGGGATTAAGACTTCAACATAAAAATCTGGGTCCTCCTCAGAATTCTTAAGAGTAGTCCAGACATTCATTTTTTTAAAAATCAGGCTTCTTAAGGATTACGGTGTACACCCAAGTTTGACAACAATTGACTGCAACCTGGAATGAACAGCTCCATAAAGTTGTTTGTAGCCTGGGATGAACCTGTCATGTCTCAGTCCTGAAGGGCATGTCAACCCAGAGAGCCAGAAATGAGGCAGAACCAGGACTGGCAAAGAAGGAGAAAAGGACTTAAGTAAATAATCTACAATAGATATGTGCATTACTATGTTCTCTTTATAATTAAAGAGATTCACTCCAATACCACATTACTCTCTTTGTGACTTCTGTCCAAACAAAGCATCTCTAGGGAAGTAATGCAGGACGAGCAGAAATTTGCGGTTACGGTAATTGAAAGGGGAGGGCTGGCCGGAATCGCAGAAGATGACCCTTTGTTTCATACCTATGGATCCAAAGACCTGGGCCACATTCGTCTCATCTTCTTTCCCTCTCCTGCTGGCTGCCTCTGGAACAGCCTGGGGTACATTTTCATAAATCTCTCGTCCTATAGTTCACTAATACTGTCTGCAGAATTATATTTCTTTACATTGTTAAACAGCACTAGATTCAAAGTTAAACCCAGTAAAAGAACCTGGTACAATTGTTTTAAAAATAACATACTTCATTTTTATATTTAACCCTTCACGCACTTGAATATACTATCTCTGCCTTCCATCTACCAAATGTTTTTCGTAGGCCACAAACAGTACCAGGAATGTAAAATATAACAATAAACAAAACATAATCCCTACCCTTCAGGAAAGCAAAGTCTAGGGGGGAAAAAATGTGTAAACAATATCCACAAGGGAATATGCTATATTATAACCAGATATCCACGAGGTGATACGGAGTACAGAGAAGAAAACTAATATTGCCTGAAGGCAAAGCTTCCAAATATAAAATGAAGGGTATACTCAAGAATCCAGGCAAGAATACAGTGTAAGCACGGGCATAAAACCAAGAAAACGCAAGGCATGTTTAGGGAACAAAAAATACGACAATGGCTGTAACAAAAGGCTTATAGCGGTGGGAATTACGGTGGGCCTTCTGTGCTATGTTAATTAAAAGCACTTGAATCTATCGGAGGAAGTCATTGACAGTGTTTTTAAGCATCATCACGACTGTGTCTAAGTTCCCCAAGGTATAACATTTTCCTGAGGCTCGCTTATGCTCCCTCCTGCCCAGGCAGCCATTCCGCTCTCCACAGCCCCGCCCCCGCCTCCCCAGCCCCGTGCTACCTGTGCCACGGCCTTCAGAGGCGCTCGCTGTTCTCTCGATATTCGGTCTTTGTTCTCAGGACTGCTCATGTCAAAAGCATGAACTGAGGAACATCTAAAGGTATGGAACGGCCAGTGATAGCAGCTCTATGATGGAATTTTCAACAATTAAGAGGAGAAATACTGGACCATTAGTGTTCTCTAAATTTTTCCTTTTTTTTTCTCATTAAACTTTGTTTTAATGGGTCTCAAAGTTTTGTGACAGATTTTCAGTCATTTCCATTAAAAAGTACTCATTTTAAAAACTAATCACTTAAAAATGGTCACACACACACACAAAACCAAATGGTCCACAAAACATTCTCCTTTCCTTTTGAAAGTTACATCATAACCTTACCATGCATCGTAATCATTAACCAGTCCTTCACTATTAAATGGCCTTTTGCGACAAGCAGTTCTGAGACCGTCCTTCCACACTGATTAAGGCTGGGGTGGCAGGTGTTGGGGAGAACATTCGCTTAGCCTTCTGAGCTTTCTGGGCAGACCTGGTGGCTTTGCCAGCTCCAGCTGCCTTCTTGTCCACCGCTCTGATGACACCAACAGCAACTGTCTGTCTCATGTCACGAATGTAAAGTGGCCTAGAGGAGGATAGTCAGGGAAGCTCTCAACACACATGGGCTCACCAGGAACCGTACCAACAAACGCAGCTTCACCAGATTTCAAAAACTTTGGGCCATCTCCCAGCTTTTTCCCAGAACAGCAATCAATCTTCTCCCTCAGGTCAGCAAATTTGTAAGCACTGTGCGCTGTGTGACAATCTAGCACAGGTGCATGTGCAGCTCTGACCTGGCCTGGACAGTTGAGGATAATCACCTGAGCTGTGAAGCCAGCTGCTGCCATTGGCAAGTCATTGTTTCTGTCACCAGTCATATTTCCACAACGAACATCTTTGACAGACACATTCTTGACACTGAAGCCCACGTTGTCCCCAGGAAGAGCTTCGCTCAAAGCTTCATGGTGCATTTCATCAGAGTTGACTTCGGTTGTAACACTGACTGGAACAAAGGTGACCACCATGCCAGGTTTGAGAACACCAGTCTCCACTCGGCCCCCAGGGTCAGTACCAATACCACCGGTTTTGTATACCTTCTGGAGGGGAAGACACAGGCACTTGCCAGTTGAACGAGTTGGTAGCAGGATGCAATTCAGAGCTTCGAGCAGTGTGGTTCCACTGGCATTGCCCTCTTTATGGGTGACTTTCCATCCCTTGAACCAAGGCATGTTAGCACTTGGCTCCCGCATGTTGTCACCATTCCAACCAGAAACTGGCACAAACGCTACTGTGTTGGGGTTGTAGCCAGTTTTCTTAATGTGGGTGCTGAGTTCTTTAACAACCTCCCCATATCTCTTCTGGCTGCAGGGCGGCTCGGAGGAATCCATACCACCAACAATCAGCTGCTTCATACCGAGCATGTAAGCCAGAGGGCATGCTCACAGGTCTGCCCACTCTTGGAGATCCCTGCTTCAAACTCACCAACGCCAGCAGCAACAATGACAGCGCAGCCGGCCTGAGATGTGCCTGGCATCATGCTTTTTATAAAGTCTCTGTGTCCTGGAACATCAAAATGGTCACATAATACTTGGCTGGTTTTGAACTTCCACAGGGAGGTATCTGTGGTGATCCCTTGCTCACATTCAGCTTTCAGTTTATCCAAGACCCAAGCTGACTTGAAGGAGCCCTTCTCCACCTCGGTAGCCTCCTTCTCAAATGTTTCAATGGTTCTTTTGTTGACCCCACCACATCTGTAGATCAGATGGGCAGTAGTGGTAGACTTGCCGGAATCTATGTGTCCAATGACCACAATGTTGATGTGAGTCTTTTCCTTTCCCATTTTGGCTTCGATTTAGTGGTGGTTTTCATGACACCTGTGCCCTGGCAGCAAACCCATTACAAAAAAAAACCAAAAAACTCTAAATTCTTTCATTTACTGTCCCAGTTGTCTCAAAGAACAAGTTAACGCGCTTGTTGTACATCTGGTGCATCCTCATAACCATCGGCAGGGAAGGACACATTTCACTTCCCAGAGGAAGTTGGGTAGAAAGTGATAACATTTAAAATGGCATTCTTTGCTATTTTTGTTTCATTTTGATTCTTTCCTTTTAAAATCAGACTTTAGTTTTAACAAGAGGGTAGGTGAAACATTTGTTTTTGCTTCTGATGCCTCTTGGCAATAATTTTTCTTTTCTCTACAGACACTCTTAAAAGGAAACTTAAAAAAACCTGATGGTCCTTATATATACCTTGTTTAGTTAATAGGGTTTTAGCCTTAAAGCTCACCCAAAAGAATAACAAGTAAAGCAACATAATAGAAAATCCTAGAATTTTAGACTTGAAAGGCCTCAAGAGAGAATTGAGTGGTGTGTTTAAAACGTTATGGTCCTTTAAAGTTCAAATTATCAGGGGCCTGCTGATACTAATCATCTGGCATCTTAGGTAAAAATGTAGTGAAGTAGAATTATAACCCCGAAAGTCGAAATCAGAATAATATCATTCTCACACTCCCCAAATCATTAAAAAAACAGTTGTGAAGGGATAGAAGTGAATATTTTGCAATTCAATGAACAAAGAATTATTAAATTCCTGAGAACTGTATTTTACTTCTTCTGTATCAACTAAGGACAAAATCTGTGCTAATGCTAAAAAATACAGAGCAAACATGACCAAATTAAAGTACAATTCAATGGATTTCTCAATTTTTCAAGATGTTAAGGAGCTAATGCCAACCTCTCATCTACTGCAGGAATTTCCAAGAGCTTTCCTAATGCACACTCAGTCTCTGCTGAAATATTCCCTTTGCCTCTCCTTTTTCTTTCTTCACATGTCTTAACTCTCTTACTTTTTCTCTCCTCTTCTCCCCTTCATCTACACTTCTGATGATAAATCACAGTTGGCTACTGTAGATGATGATTCATGCTACAATTACAATCCCTGAAAAAAGTGTAGAATTCTCCCATTTGCCCAGAACGAGCTGAATAGGAAGATAGGAAAGTGTAAAGTAACTCAAAAAAGATTTAAAAAATGGAATATAATTGGGCAATAAAAAGAAAGGAAGTACTAACACATACAACAATGTGGGTGAACTCTGAAAACATATGCTAAGTGGAAGAAAACAGTCCAGAATGGGGAAATTAGAACTACGGTTATAGAACAATCAACCTGGATAACCATATGAGCACTAGCTGAACATAAGTCTTACAACTAAAGATATACAGAAGAAGCCATATCAAGACTGGTAGCTACAAAATAGTCATGGGGATGTAAAGTACAGCATGGGAAACACAGTCAATAACATTTTAATAACTAGATATAGTCCCAGGTGGGTACTGGAAATACCAGAGGACCACTTTGTAAAGTATATGATTGTCTAACCACCATGCTGTACACCTGAAATGAATACAAAATTATACTGAATATAAACTGTGATTGAAAAATTTTAAAAAGACCTGAACAAGTTACATAAAATTTTTGGTTCCTCGCTGTCTTTATAGTATGAAGGTGGTAACAACAGCAACAGTGACAATGACCGCAGTGATAATGAAGCGTTCCCTGAGTACACACCACGTGCCAGCTAGTTCCCCAAAATACACACTCTCGTTAATCCTCGCAACATCTCTGGAATGTAGATTTTATTACTAAACAGACTTGGGATGGCAAAATAAGCCTTTCTAGCTTTCACACCCAGAAAGTTACAAAGCTACTATTTGAATTTTGACCGCTGCAGATGGCTGCCACTTCAGCGATCCCCCTGTATAGGCAACTGAGTCTCAGTGAGCTAAAAATCTTAAATTACTTTTGTGGACAGACATCTGACGCAGCAGGAAAAAATCCCATAACCAATAGTTGACAACCAAAACCAGCCTGAGTTACAATACAAGCTAACCAGGCCAGCTAAATTCCAATCCCCTTATCCACAATTTAGAAATTGGACCAGAGAGCTTTCAAGAGCCTTTTGGCTTAAAAATCCGTTTAGGTCATGAAACACTTAAAACTGAATCTTTGGTCCACAACCTTGCCAAAAGAAATGGTTTATTTCCTTCCCTGTGTCTTTGTGACTGTAATTGGAAAACGATGGCATAATTAAAATCTACTTACGAAGTTTGATACTACAAATCAGCAGTATACTGCATGATTTATTAACCTTTTATTATGAAAAAAGTGCTAAATATATTTAAAAGCAGACAGAATAGTACATGTACCCATCACCCATCCTCAAAATTCACCAACTTATGGTCAGTTTTGTTTAACCTGTATAACCCTCCACTTTGAAGGAAATCCCTGGTGTCAAAACAGTTTGTAAATATTTAAGTATGTATGCTTAAAACATAAGGACTCCCTTCTTTTTTTTTAACATTTCTTTTTTTCTTTTTATTTTAGAGAGGGTAGAGAGAGGGCAAGAAACATCAATGTGAGAGAGAAACATCAACTGGTTGCCATCCCACGCAGGTGTCCCAGCCAGGAATAGAATGGGCAACCTTTTGGTTCATGGGATGATGCCCAACCACCTGAACCACACCGGCTGAGGCTGACTTCCTCCTTTAAAGCATAACTACAATACTGTTATCACGCCTAAAAAGATTAACAATAGTATCTTAATACAATAACGTAAACTGGGGAAATCAACTTAAATATATAAATGACAATCAATAAAGTATTTTAATTCATCAATTTTATTTTGAATGTTAATTAAAACTATCTGTATATTCAAATCTATCACTATTATTTCTATTTTAACCCATTATTTCTGTATATGATTTATTATTCCTATAATTAACCTTTCTCTACTTTATTCATGAAATGTTAGATGGCTCTATCTCTAATGTATCCAAAAAAAGAGTAATAAACATTCTCTATACTCTAAGCTGATCTGATTTTCTTTATTCGTTGAGTTTGCCTGGATATCAGAAAGATACTGGTTTGGCATGAGTTGTTTGTGATTAACCTTTGCTTTCTTAAACAGTTCAATTTATTCCCCTCCTGGTGACACCAAATGACTATTAATTGTCCCAGCAATTTGCCAGCTATTATTATTATCTAACTACATACATTATCCAACTGAAGTATTAATATCAGTATTTTTTATTCTGTGACACTTATTCTTTTATAATCCTCTATCAAGCATTTTGTTCCTACCACACTCATTCCTTAACTTGCCTCTCCTTCTGAAAAGTTTCAGCTATAAAATTATTGATACTATACCTTACACTCTTCGTCTTAAAGTGTTCCCTTGAAAAATTTATTTTAAAAAATGAAAAATTAATTTCATTTCCTCAATCTAGCTGATGATAAAATAATGATGAAATCAAACAGAAGCAGAAACAGAATAACTCAAAGACAGAAAATGTACTTTGTGTTCTAAATTTATATCATTGTTTCACTAGTACAATAGACATATCCTCTGAGAAAGAGTTATAATTACCATTTGCACCTTAAGTAAGGATTTTCCTGAGGCCTAAGGGACCCATAAATAACATAGTTTCTTCTGAAATAGAAAAGAATAGAAATTTTCATTTTCTTTCATCATGTTATCAAGAAGTAAAAGAGATTACCAAAGCTGGGGTGAAGAGATTAGCTTCAAAATAACTGCACAGCAGGACCAAAATGCTGGACATACAGTTCGTCCAAACTAAATACAGGCCAGTCATCGCCACTGTTACAGTTCACTCACAAGCCAGGACTTACAGAGTACCTTACTTCATGACAATAGATGTATTTTGAAAAGTTGGAAATGTTTGGAAATACTCACAAATCAAATCATATTTCAAATATATTAGAAGAGCTCGCTAATTAAAGGTATCCAGAAATGAATCCTTTCATAGTGCAAAAGCAAACAAAACAAATAAGAAACATTTGTATTATAATTAAGCACCAATAAAAATAATAGCTAAATTTATTGAGTGCTTATTGTGTGCTAGTTTCTGTGCTCTTGCCTTACATGTGTGCTCTTCACAACAGCTGTATTAGGCCACATAGGAGACTGTTAATGCCCACACCTTGTGCCCTTCACTCATCTGAGTTACCTTGTCACAGCTATGGATGGTCATAGTGTAGCTTCCCACCTAAAGGACCCGGAGCTCTTTCCCCACTTCCTACCAAGGCTATCTGAGATCACCTCAAAAATACACTAGCTGCATCTAAATCCTTATTTCAGGGTTCGCTTTTGGAGAAAACTCTAATCAAAACTGTTGGTAACAAAAGAAGTATTAGAGGAACTTCCAGCCAAGATGGAGGCATAAGTAGATACACTTTGCCTCCTTGCACAACCAAGGGAAGGACAACAACAAATTTAACAACAAAAAGCAACCAGAACTGCCAGAAAACCAAACTGTATGGAAGTCTGGCAACCAGGGGGTTAAAGAAAAACATTCATCAGGACAGGTAGAAGGGACAGAGACGGGGAGGATGTGCAGCAAGGTGGCAATTGGAAGACTGTCGAGGCAGCAGCTGGTGGCCCCACATTTGCATGCAGATAAACCAGGAGGACAACAGGGGTGTGAGACAGACCGCACAGCCCAGGGTTCCAGCACTGGAAACTAAAGCCTCAAAACCCCTGCATGTAAAAATCTGTGGCGGTTGCGGTGGTGGAAGAAACCCTCAGACTCACAGGAATGTTTGTTGGAGGAGCCCACAGGGTCCCAGAATGTACACAAACCCACCCACCTGGAATCAGCACCAGAAGGGCCCAATTTGCTTGTGGGTAAGGGGGAAGAGACTGAAAGCCAGCTAAGAGCCAAGCAAGCAGCACTGTTCCCTCTCTGACTCCTCCCCCACAGACAATGCCACAGTGCAGCCCAATGAGTTGCCCCACCCTGGTGAACACCTAAGGCTCCGCCCCTCATAACATAACGGGAGTGCCAAGACAAAGAAATGTTGGCCAAATGAAAGAACAGATCAAAACTCCAGAAAAAATACAACTAACCAATGAAGAGACAGCCAACCTATCAGATGCAGAGTTCAAAACACTGGTAATCAGGATGCTCACAGAAATGGTTGAGTATGGTCACAAAATAGAGAAAAAAGGGAAGGCTATACAAAGTGAAATAAAGAAAAATACACAGGGAACCAACAGTAAAGGGAAGAAAACTGGTACTCAAATCAATGATTTGGAGCAGAAGGAAGAAATAAACATTCAACCAGAACAGAATGAAGAACAAGAATTCAAAAACATGTGGAGAGGCTGAGGAACCTCCAGGACAACTTTAAAAGTTCCAACATCCAAATCATAAGGTTATCAGAAGGAGAAGAGGAAGAGCAAGAAATTGAAAACTTATCTGAAAAAATAATGAAAGAGAACTTCCCCAATCTGGCAAAGGAAATAGGCTTCCAGGAAGTCCAGGAAACTCAGGGAGTACCAAGCAGTTGGACCCAAGGAAGCACACACCAAGGCACTTCATAATTACATTACCCAAGATTAAAGATAAGGAAAGAATCTTAAAAGCAGCAAGGGAAAAGGAGAGAGTTACCTACAAAGGAGTTCCTATAAGACTATTAGCTGATTTCTCAAAAGAAATCTTTCAGGCAAGAAGGGGCTGGAAAGAAGTATTCAAAGTCATGAAAGGCAAGGACCTACATCCAAGAATTGTCTATCCAGCAAAGCTATCATTTAGAATGGAAAGGCAGATAAAGTGCTTTCTGGATAACACAAAGTTAAAGGAGTTCATCATCACCAAGCTCTTATTATATGAAATGTTAAAGGGACTCACCTAAGAAAAACAAGATGATCAAAACTATGAACAGTAAAATGACAACAAACTCACAACTATCAACAACTGAACCTAAAAAAAACAAAAACAAACTCAGAAAACAACTAGAAAAGAATCACAGAACTGGAGATCACATGGAGGGCTGTCGGTGCAGTGGGGGGTGAATGGGGGAAAAGGTACAGGGAATAAGAAGCATAAATGGTAGGTACAAAATAGACAGGGAGAGGTTAAGAATAGCATAGGAAAGGGAGAAGCCAAAGAGCTTATGTGTATGTACCATGGACATGAACTAAGTGGGGAGGGATTCTGCTGGGAGGGAGGGTGCAGGGCGAAGGGGAGTAAAGGAAAGAAAACAAAAATTAGACAAATGTAATAGAATAATCAATAAAATATACCTTTTTTAAAAGCGGTATTAGAAAACAGACCCTCAGAATGGGATTCCAGAATTTTAGCACTTGCTGGTTAATTAAGGGTCAACCGAGGATTCAATTTCTAATGATAAATCAGTGGTGATAACCCATAACAGGTAATAGCAAATCACTAAAACTTTTACCGGAGGTGGACTGGAATTGGTACAGGAGGAAGGAGTTAAGTATAAGCTCATACTTGACAGACAGGGGCTAATCATAACTACAATGATTATGGAGTTAGTATTGGTTAACTGCTCTTGGAGCTTTGAAGTATGGAACTGGCAGGCTTGGGTAAGCCATCTGTTTATTTAGGGCATACTGTGGAAACCAAAGAAACTCCATGTCAGCATTTAAGTGAACCTTATCTCCTGTACCCAGGGAGCAGACAATATTTAAAATCAGCTCTACGATTCAACGGAGTAGCTGAGTTAAAAGAAAATGGACTGTGTTGCCCCGGCAGGTCTCCCAGGCTGTAATCAGGGCCCTGACAGGGAGAGAGCAGGATAGTGAGATATGGGATGGCGATATTTGGGCAGTGTACGTGAGGACACGAGCTCTCAGTTTCTGCTGACCCTCTGGGCTGGAAGGGTCCATCCCCTTCCCTTTTATAAATACTGGCCACCTCCAGATGCCTAGAGATTTTGCAAAGACCATACCTGAGGAAGACATCCTCTTTGAGATCTGCTCTGCCTCCTCTCAGTGCCTTTAGACCAAAAACTAGGGTCAAATTCGATGCAGAATGGCTTGAATTGTGAAGTACGGTCCCTGCTATGAGGAGAAACAACTTACGCACGCCCCCCCAAAAAAATCTGCTGAGCCTGTCTGATGTGTCATCAAGAACTGGGGGTACACATATGAAAGTGGATCAGGAGGGTATTAAGCTGAGGCCGGGGCAAGAACGCTGGAAAGAGGAAACTACATCAATAAGGAGGCACTGTGACTCAGGATTTCACTTCCAGCAAGAAACCTTTAAGGAGGTCCTAAAACACTGATGGGAGGACAATGGGGATGACAGTAGTTCAAAAGAGCCGGCCCCCAGAGGTAGTACTTAACTATTAGAAACAAGATGAGTATATTTGCTATAGCAGGCAGTAAGGTCAAAGAAGCAACCAGAGAACGTCGACCTGCAAAGGTCTGTAGCTATGGCTAATAAATCATTAGCCATTGTGTTTTGTAGAGGCACAAGAGGTGGGTTAGAATATTAGTTTACGAGGGCTGCTATAACAAAGTACCAAATGAGAGACTAAAGAAATTTATTGTCTCACAGTTCTGGAGACTGGAAGTCCAAGATCAAGATGTCAACAGGGCTGGTTCCTTTTGAGACTGCAAGAATCTGTTCCACGCTTCTCTCTTATCTCCTGGTGGTTTGCTGGCAATCTTCAGTATTCGCTGCCTTGTAGAATCATGATCAGTGCCTTTGTCTTCACACAGCATTCTCCCTGCCTGTTTTCTGTGTCCAGATTTCCAATCTTTGAAAGAACGCCGGTCATGCTGGATTAGGGGCCCAGCCTATTCCAGTATGGCTGCATCTTAACTAATTATATCTGCAATGACCTTATTTCCACATTCTGAAGTACTAGGTTTGAGTACTTCAAGATGTGAATTTGGGGAGGGGACAAAATTCAACCCATAACAAGTAATGAACGGGGCTATTTCTTGACTTATGTGGCCTAAAAAGACCAAGAACTGGAGTGTATACGATTTGTGTGCCATTTCCAGAGGTAAGCCAGGTCAGAGACATAAAACCCACCAATGTAAGGGCAGGCTGAGTTCTCTTGACCAAAAAGTCAATGTTTCTCCAGTCATTCTCCAAGGGAATGCGTGGCCATTCACCCAAGTAAATCAACACTGGTGAAAAAGTAATACCTAACCTGTCCAGGAACTGCTGGATATAGAATCTAACGCTGGTACCCAAAAAACTTTTATAGCCTCCCAGGTAGAGTGCAGCCCTACGGAGTCCTGGCCCAATGGGTCCCCAGACTCACCATCTGGTCATGTACCTTGTCCCTGAGTAAATAATTGGGATGGAAATACTTAGCAGCAGCCAGAACACAAACACGGTTTGCTGGCCTGTGAAAGAAGGGTCATTATGATAGAAAAGGACAACGGAAGCCTCCAGTATAGTTTCCTCTCTCTCCTAGCCCAGCTAATAAACCAGAGGAAACACCGCAGCCAGGTGAAATAACAAACATCTTTGTGCAACTCTCAAAGAGCGGCTCCTTGCAAAACCATACAGCTCATGGATGGGTCAGCTGAATATGTTGGTGCCAGATGAAAAGTGCTGTCACACTGTAGCCCCACACAGGAGCGAACTGCTGCATCGTCACTCAAAAGGTAGTCCACAGATGAGAGCCAGTTCATAAACTGTTTTTTCATCATTCCACAGTAAAGTATAAAAACAAGTATAAAAAGCGAGAGTACACATTTGGAAACAGTTAGAGCAATCTGACACTGTTGCCATAACTGAGTGTGAGATTTTGTATTTTGCAAAAGGATCAGTTGTAACGAACTAAAAACAAAAAAGCAAAAAAGGTCGCTCACGTGGCCAGTTTGAGTAGCACTGTTCTAAAGGACAGTGGTGAAAGGAAATTCTACCATTGGGCAGAGCGTCATCAAATTTGTATGAGAGAAGCGGTTTGAGGTAAGGATATATATGAGTTCTCAGGCAGCGGCTAATGGCTCTGCTAATTGATCAGGGGCCCGTGAGGAACAGTAATAGATGGTCAGGCACAAGGAGATCTGAAGAAGAAGGCATACGGATGACTATAGCAGTGGACACGAAGTGTGAATACCCAACAGAGCGTCTATAGCAGAGGCAGCACTGACCCAAGTAGAAAAGCTGACTCACCCAGTGAATGTCAGCCAGCCCCCAGCCCTGGCCACTCCAGGGCTTACACTGCGAACTTGCGATAATAATATATATACCATATTAAGTGATTATTTATACCATAAATAATAAACATATACCGTATTGAGCGATAGAAATTCCATGAATGAGCAGGGATAATGAAATGAAGTAATGAGGTGTGTTTCACACAGGTCCGATTAGGCCTCACTGATAGAGTACTTGGTAGGATAATGTCAAAGGTTGCAGGTATTAATGATACATAACGGCCGTGGTAGCCGGGATAGAGGACACATACTTTCTCTCACCAAGGCCCATTGAGCTATTTTAGAAGTACTCGCTGCCTGTGTGTGCTATGCAGCAAAGACACAGACACGGAAACCACAACCTTGGGAGGCAAGGTCTGTTCTGAGTATGAACGCATGGAGTTAGCTGCGGGACGAAGAGAAGATGGCACGCACAAAGCCATTTGGAGAGCCAGAGTTTGGCAAGTCGAAATCCATGGGGAATGCCAAGATCAAGGCAGAGGTGAAATCATTAAATACTTTCAATGCAAGGATTTACTGTGAAGACAGCTGGTAATTATTAAAGGATTATAAGTAGCAGAGGGTCATGACCAGATCTGTGTCTTAACAAAGCCTTTCTGACATTAGGCGAGTTAGGAGTAATCCAGGAGGGGAAAAAAAAAAAAGAGAGAGAGAGAGTTAAGAAAATAGCATTAATTATTGGGATAGAGAATAAGAAGAGACATACGCAAGAGGGATTTTGGAAAGAGGTTAACACTTGGTCAAAGTAAGGAAAAAAGAGACATCTGGGATGACTCGGATTCTTTCCTAACCTCTATGTACCTTCAGTAGGAACATCTCCTTTGAACCCCTATTTTATTGGTACCTTAGCGGACTTTCATTTTTGTGCTTATTTATTCGCGTCTCTCTCCCTCTACTGGTAAAACTCATTATGGGCAGACATCGTGGCTTAGTGCCCCCCCATCATCAGCAGGAACAGAACTGAGAAGAAGAGCATAAAGCACTCGTGCGTGGGTTCATGCCAGTGCAAGTTTGAACCCCTCCTTAAAATCTGATACTTCATTCATCAGAGACATTTTTGTACACATTCTGATTTTTTAAAATATTGCATTAAAATAGTCACTTCAATGACTGAGTTTTTGCCACCCTCTTTCCCAAAGCAAGGTCCTCACTTACCTCCCCCCGCTCCTGCCCTTCTTCCCAGTGCCTAACGCAAGCAGGTACTTCAGTGCACACGGAATGAAGGGAAAGCCAATGAGTGGCATAGGCAACACGATGGATGGTGGTGGGCCATTCACAGAGTCAGTGCAGGCAGGAGCAACAACAGACGTTGGAAAAAGATGAGCTTATAATGCACGTCAGAGGTCCTGCATGGGGTATTGTCTTATAGATTCATTTACTATTCAACGCTGGCAGTATTTATAGTAGGAAATAGTAAAGACTGACAGTACTCAAGGAACTGTCCTCAGGGGATTTCCCCATTATCTTTTTAATCTTACATTAATATTTGAGATATTGCAGTAATATCCAATTTCTAAACTCAGCGTATGAGTTCACACTATTGAGGACACCAAGATGAGCTGCTCATTGTACAAATGTATCGTTAATACCTGCAACCTTTGACATTATCCTACCA
This sequence comes from Mormoops blainvillei, assembly GCA_004026545.1. Classification (NCBI taxonomy): domain Eukaryota; kingdom Metazoa; phylum Chordata; class Mammalia; order Chiroptera; family Mormoopidae; genus Mormoops; species Mormoops blainvillei. Next base: position 123,023 of record PVJD01003286.1, on the reverse strand, counting down.
AATACTCTATCAGTGAGGCCTAATCGGACCTGTGTGAAACACACCTCATTACTTCATTTCATTATCCCTGCTCATTCATGGAATTTCTGTCACTCAGTATGGTATATATTTATTATTTTTCTTTCCCCTTTATAAAACATAAGCTCTGTGAGAACATGGGATTGGTTTTTGTTTTCCTGGTTGTATCCTCAGCACCTGGAATAAATACCAATGAAAGTCATGACAAAGGGTGGGAGGCGATCTGTAGGAAGACTTATACTGGTGCAGAAAGAAGACAAAGAAAAGAAATAATGACCTGTGTGGATAGATATCTGGAGCTTGGAGCTCAAAAGAATGTAACTGAAACCCCCAAGGACCAAAAACGAAGATGTAATCGCTAAGCAGAGTGATCACCTTGGGAGCTTACCTGTAGTCACCTTGGGAGGTTTTACAGTTAGGTAACCAGTGAGCTTGGGTGTTTATAGTTTTTGATATATACAGATGAGATCCAAACCTCTACAGAAAGCTGGTACCTTCAAAAGACTACCTGCTTAGGTATCACTGGCATACAAGATGGAAAAAAAAACAAAACCCTTCCCTCAGCTCTGGTAAATAGGAAAAAGTCTCTCTTAGAATTCTTTTTTTTCCCCCTTTTTATTGAATTTATTGGGGTAATACTGGTTAACAAAGTTACCTAGGTTTCAGGTGCACAATTCCAAAACATGTCATCTGTACACTGTGCTGTGTGTGTGTTCGGCACCCAGGTCAAGTCTTCCACCGCCATTTATCCCCCCATACCCTCCTCCACCTCCCCCCCACCCCCCGCAATCACCACACTGTTGTCTGTGTCCACGAGCCTTTTCTTTTTTCTCTTCTGCTCAATGCCTCCACTCCCCCCAACCCAGTCCTCCAACACCCACCCTCCAACCTAACAGCTGTTGGCCTGCTCTCTGTGGGTCTCTATTTTGCTTATTAGTTCACTTTGTTCATTAGATTCCACACATGAGTGAAATCATATGGTTCTTGTCTTTTTCCGACTGACTTATTTCACTTGACATAAAGCTCTCCTGGTCCATCCATGCTGTCACAAAGGCTAAGATCTCCTTCTTTTTCCAGACGAGTAGTATTCCACTGAGTAAATGTACCACAGCTTTTTTATCCACTCATCTAAATGGAAGTGCCTTATGACCCAGCGCTTCCACTTCTGGGACTATCTGAAGAGACATGAAACACTAATTCAAAAGAACATAACCACCCCTAGGTTGTTATTTATAATCACCAAGCTATGGAAGCAGCCCAAGTGTCCACCTGGAGATCTCTGAGAATTCTTAACTATGACCTCCCCTCAAATATTTTGGCTTTAAATGTGTACTACCTACATGATCTAGGAATCTCAAGCCTAAAAACTAAAATAAAAATTGGTTCTGGGGTATTATGTTATCAATTTATTGACGCTTAGCTGCAAATCTACCCTTCTTCATCCCACATTGTGATATTAAAGCTGGACCCTATAAACGTTTCTCCTGTGCCTGATGAATCAAGGTAGAATTTTGCAAAAGAGTGTCCTGAAGAGGCAAAGTTGATCAGCCCTTAAGAAAAAAGGCCAATGATTTCAAACAACTGATTTTAGTCTTTAAGTATAATAAAACAAAATATTTGTTTCTGAAAACCAAATAGAAAGTTAAAATACAAAACTGCCACCTAAAAGGCACCCTTTTCTTCCCATAGTAGAGTTGGTTTTCATTTTTCAGATATGAAAATATTCCCCAGTTACATCTAACATTTGAGTAGATTTTTAGCTGTTTAATGCAGTAGATGTATTTTTAAACATTTATAACCTCATATGGATACATAGATATATATTGTTCCTGTTGGCTCTGTTTCTCTGGAGAACCTTAATTAATACACCTCCCAAATCATCGCCTATTGACTCCCACTAAACATCCTCCCTAAAGAGCTACACGTGCCCCAGACCTTTCCTTTTCTTCCCCATTTTGAAGGTACTATGTACGTTGTCCCCTCCTTCCATGTCCCCCTTCTTCCCCTCCCAGCCCTGTAATTATGTAGTTAGAATACAAGCTGGTCTCTTCCTGAAAACCTGCCTACTCTCCAGGCCACTGCTGTTTGGCCACGGAGGAAGGCGGGACATCCGATCCACGCTGGGCCAATCAGGTCATACATGCATATGAGTTGTTTTTTTTTTGGTAATTTAGTAACTAAAAGAGAATTTATAAAATTTCTGCCAACAGCCATGTGCAGAATCAGGCCTAAGAGAGTGCAGAGAACTCTAAAGATGAGAGCAAGAAAAAAAAAAGACACCTGCTGATGATGCCCAATTCCCTTGTTCCATCCCCCCCCCTCCCCCCAAGGCTCAGCCTTCCCTGCCTCTCCCTGTCTCAGTTACAACAGTCAGTAAATTCCCTTTTGGCTTAAGCTGGTTTGCACTAGGTTTCAGTCAGTTGCAACCAGAGGAAACATGGTAGATCCCTAGTGTGTGCAAATCATTATGGGAATTTATATAATTTAACTAAATAGAATCAAACTAACTTCAAGTGTTTCTCACAGCCTGTTTTCCATAAATTAATATTGCTCAAAAGTTTAAATGGGTTCAATGTTTCCCCTAAAACATCACTGACATTGGGGTTACTTAAAATGCAAAGGTTTCCCAAGAAGAATCTCTCTTTGCTCATATTTATATATAAGGGACTTATCAAATTAGAAAGCACAGTTAGAAACCATATGAGCTCCATGTTCTCTGATGAACACTATGAGGTCCCATTAAAAACATTATCTAAAAATAATACTATAACTTAAAATACTACACAAATTCTACAATCACTGAATCTTTCAAAAAACCATACCTATTTACAAAACGAGGTCATCAATAAATATCTTCTTGGTACTTAAAGTTTTAAACTCAGTGTTTTCTCAGAAGGAAGATTATGTGAAGGAGGAGAAAGCAACCATCCACACAAGCCAAGGAGAGAGGCCTCCGAGGAAACCAAATCTACTGACACCTTGACCTTGGATTTCCAGCCTCTACAACTGTTGGGAAAATAAGTTTCTGTTCTTTAAACTAAAAATTAATTCATTGTCTTCTTACTGAATTGATTGAAGGTTGAAATTATCTTCTTATACATCACAGAATCCATGTTGCAGAGAAAGCATTTAATCATAAAATGGTTATTAATACATAGGTCATATGAAGAATACGCTCTAGTCCTGAATTTCTTCTTCAACAAAATCAATGTTATCTTATGAAATAGGAAAGATGGTGGCTTAGATAACTAAAATTCTGAGATAAACACACAATCTTTGGTACTTAAATTCATTCCTAACCTTCTACTCTTTTCTAAAGTTGCTAACAGTGGTTTAGTGGCTGATTTCTCTGATCTGATTATCTCCATATATTTTCCTAAATGATGTGTTAAACAGTGCAACTGTGAATCATGAGGACAGAAAAGAAAGAAGCAAACACACATATACATGTCAAAAGCAAACTTGGTAAGAACTTAGTCACCAGGGGTCTGTGCCCTCCAAGGATCAGAGTTCCAGGTAACTTTTTTTCACTTGTTCTTTAATTTCACCAATTAGGAAAGGGAATCAGATACTCCCAGAACGGTAAGAGAGGAAAAGCAAGCTTGGAAGTAGTCAATACTTTTAATAAGGCTCTTAAAATGCCTAGGTGCTGAGAGGTAAACACATTAGTAAAATCTTTAACAAAATATAAGGCCCAGAATCATGCTCACAAATCAGAAAAGTTAGGTTTTTCTAGTGCTTTAATTTTCTAGAATTTCAGGAAATGTTACGAGCTTCATTTAAAATCAGCATGGGAATGGGTAATAAATATATTTCAGGTTCAGGTCAAAGAACTACTTTTTCACAAATTCTTTTTATTTTTAGTCCTCACCTGAGGATACTTTTTCATTGCGTTTATAGAGACAGGAAGGGGAGTGGGGAGAAAGAGAGAAACACTGACCGGTTGCCTTTCGTAGGTTCCCTGACTGGGGATCAAACCCGCAACCTAGGCATGTGCCCCGACCAGGAATCCAACCCGCAACCATTCGGGGTACAGGATGATGCTCCAACCAACTGATCCACACCAGCCAGGGTTCACAGATTCTTATATAATTGAAAACCTCTTATCTTATTGCAATGTTCCCAATCCTACCCCCGCTAAGACCCCTCACACAGTAGCCGCTCTGCCAAGAAAATGGCAGAGGGACTACCAGAGATGACAGAAAGGGTACACCTGCTAATATTACTATCCACTTCATAAATATCTGTCCATGTAGTTCTAATCCAATAAACATGCGTTATAGTTATGAAACTTTCGCACTTTTTGATTCACGGCATTCTCTCTAAACAGTGAAATGTTCTGAAAGGTTTTGAGTCCAAATTAAGGAAAGCATGTTAATCAAAGTGTCTGTCAAAACGATATTAGAGTACATCAGTGAAAAGTTTGATGGAAAAGATTTAATTCAGTAGATCTTAAATACTTAGGTAGCACCTTCAAAGAGTAATACAAAGCGGTAAAACACATGGATTCTTCATACATCTTACAATGAAGAAGAAAGAGTAAACACTATATTAACTTTGTATATAAAAGTGAGAAGTACATACATATACATTTGTCTCTTTATAGAATCTCTACAGACAGATACATGAAAAATTGAAAATAATGGTTGTCTCTGGACCAGAGAAGTAGGAGACTGGTAAACTGGGCTAAGAATACTTACTTTCCATTACAGAGCCTTTCCTGTGTTTGGAATATTTGAATGTATATATTTCCTATTCAAATCAATAAACAGATTTAAAATAAAAAGTATAAACCATGAATACGAATACTTCTTATGCAAGGAAAATATGTAAGTTACATGAAAGAGATATAGAGTAGACTGGAGCTTGGGAGGATAGAGAGATAACATTGATCCATGGAAGCAGGGACACTGTCAACAAGGAGACAGCACGTGGGACGCGCCGTAAATGATGGTTAACACAGATGTATGACAGAAATCATTCCAGGAAAGAGAATCCCTGAGTACAGATATAAATTTGGGAGCAATGGGGCATATTTAGGGAAGTGTTAATGTAGAAGCTTAGGCTACGTATAAGATGCCATATTCTTTTTTCTATCGTGGCATAACAAATTACCATACTGTTAGCCGTTTAAATCAACACAAATTCATCATCTCATGATTTCTATGCTCAGGAGTCTGCGTTAGCTGGGTCCTCTGCTCAGGGTGTCACTAGTCTGAAATCAAAGTGTCTGTCAGGATATGGTTTCATCTGGAGTGTGGGGGGTCCTCCTTCAAAGTTCACTGCAAGATGCTTCTCAGAGCTGAACCTGGCCCCTGCGGACAGCCAGCAAGAAACTGAAACCTTCAGTCTTGCAACCACAAGGAGCTGAATTCTGCCAACAACCTAAGTCTGGCAACAGCTCCTTTGCCAGTGAAACCTCAGTTAAGAACTGTGTTCCAGCAAACACCCTGACTGAAGTTTTGTGAGACCTTCAGCAAAGGACTCAGATAAGCTGTCCCCGAAACTGTGAGACAATAAATGATTTGTTTAACCACTAAGTTTATGGCAATATGCTCACATATCATAAAAGGTGAACCTATGTATGCTAAACACCAGATCACCGTTGGCATGAAGCCCTAGCCAACACATCCAAATCAGCCACACACTCACACTCTTACAAGACTTAAGCTCCCATTTGTTGCCACTATTGCCAGAAGGGCCAGACTGGTTGATTGATTAACAGATCAAAAACTAAAGATCGGCTGCCTTATTCTGAGAGAGGGAGCAGCTTTTATTTCCTGACTAAATGATCGGAATAAGCCATCACCCAATTAAGCATGAATGGAAAACCCACAAGGGCTGGTAGAGAGGACTAGCTTAAGGGGCAGAAGACATCTCATTCTTACTCAAAGAAAGTAAAAATGTACGCCTCCTAGTAAAATATAGCTGTCTTCTTTCACACCTAAAAACCACCAATTTTTGGTTTCAGTTTTATTGAGGTATAGCTGACAAATAAAATTATAATATATTGAAAGGGTAAAGCATGATGATTTGACATGTGTATCCATTTTAAAAGAATTCACACAAGTCAGTTCATTACCATATTCATTGCCTCATATATTCCTTTTTTTTTTAACCACTTTTTCTTAAATGACAATTAGCCCCTGTTTGGGGACATGCATTCATTATAAAAGAACCAGAGAAAAGTTGCGACCACCTGAAGGTCCTTACCATCATTCTGCCAGATGTCCCACCTTCACAGGTTCACTATCGCACAAATATTTTCACAAGGAGTGGAAGTGATGTATTAGCATAATTTTATCAGGATCATAAATTTAAACACAAACAATTAACAAGATTTTTAAAATTTTTTTCCTTTTTATTGACTTTATTGGAGTGACACTGGTTAACAAAATTATAGGTGTTTCAGGTGCACGATTACACAACACATCAACTGTATACTTTATTATGTGCTCACCACCCCAAGTTATTTTTTTACTCAACAGTGAGATGTAGAAAAAAAATTCAACTGTCACTGTACTTATTTAATACTAATGTTTAAAAGAATGAAGTCACCCTGGCTGGTGTGGCTCAGTGGATTGAGTACCAGCCTGCGAACCAAAGGGTCACTGGTTCGATTCCCAGTCAGGTCACATACCTGGGTTGCAGGACAGGTCCCCAGTAGGGGGCACATGAGAGGCAACCACACACTGAGGTTTCTCACCCTCTTCCACCCTTCCTTTCTCTCTAAAAAATAAATAAATAAAATCTTTAAAAAAAAGAATAAAGTCAGTTACTTGTAAAACACAAATTACGTGACAAAAATATATACTTCGAGTAATGTAGTTTTCTTCTTTGTAAAAGGATATTCACTACATTATTTTATTTCATTTTTTCTATGCATAGGAAAAGTAAATCAAATGGGCAGCTAATAAAATTAACTTTTATTGCATTTTTAAGGTTATTTTAATTACTTTTAATTACACAATAAAAAAGGTTTTTTTGCAAATCATTAATAGTTAAGAAGTACTGTCACTGACAATATTCATAGTTGTCTGAGAAAATCATCCCTCTAACATTAGTCAATGCATAATCACAGTTCCCAAATTGCAGGAAATAAAAGCAAACTAATTGGAAAGAATGTACATTTACTCTGAGTAAAGCTTGAGGACACGACCCAGGGTGAATGTGCAAAGCATAACTTGATCTCTGTTCACACAAGGCCGCAAGGCAGCTCTCCGAATGCCCTGTGTGTGAACATCTGGGTCAGTCCTACAGCTGAAACAACAATGTCCTATCCTCAATAGGGCACGAGAGTAAATCAAATGCGCAGTAATGTAAGCCAGTGTATCTCCCAGATACAATGAGGCATTAAATGTAACAATGGCAAAAAAAAGCAAAACAAAAAAACAACACAGCATACAGGGCCCCAAACAAAACAAAAATATTTCTAAGTCTTTCCAGAAAAAAGGAAAAAAAAAACAGGAAGAGTGAATGAAGGATAACCTACAGGTATCTATTTTTGGCTTAGTGAAGGGCGAGAGTCACATACTGGTCTCTCACCTGCTAGTTCCAGTTATCGGTAATAACCTGGTGACCCAAACTCATGAACATTCAGCCCACAGCATAAAACAAGTAGAGTAACTGGTCTCATCCTAAAATGGTTGTTCTACCATATTTGCTGGAATCCCTTCAAGAGGCCTCTGAACCTGCGTTTTGAGACCTTCGATACGCACTGATAATTGACTTCATCATTGATCTCTGCTACTAAGGCATACGATAACACACGTGCCCAGTCTGCCTCACGGCTGTCCCCTGACATGCAGTAAGCATCTCACATATTCGACATAGTAGCCTAAATAGGTCTCACATTACATAGCACGGGGGTCTACAGAGTTTTTCTGTAAAGTGTCACATAGCAAGTATTGTAGGCTTTGAAGGCCACATAATCTATCCAACATCCTGGCGTTAATGCAGCCTTAGAGAATGTGTACATTAATGGGTAGGGCTGTGTTTCAGTAAAACTTTATTTACAAAGAGCAAGCTACAGGGAATCTCAGAGAATCCCACACCTCAAATCTTTAAGTCTAATAAGTAGCTGAAAAATGTGCCTTAGGTAAAGAAGAGAAGAAACCTAATAGCTTTTATTCTGCCTCTAAATTGTTGAAAGCACAAACTTGCTGTGCAGCAGACCTGGGGGTCTATGCGACTCCCAGGATGGACAAACTAAAACGTTATGGTAGAGGAAGAGTAAAGAGGGTCAGTAATTTTGACCAAAAACAAATAGTTATTGAAAATCATGAGGACCAAGAAATCCTATCTGACCTAAAAATGTTATATTTTCTCTGCAAATGTTTAATAATACATACCCCTTCCCTCACCTGCTTTTCCATTTCTTCTGTGATCTTGTGTAAAAATAGATAAAACAAGCACCTGATAGTAGTAATAGTTTCCTAATTAGTCTCCCTGCTTCCGGGAATTAGTTCTCTAAAACACAGTTCCGTCCTGCTTATGATAAGTTGCCAGCTTAGCAATGGTTAAGCCTGTGGACTCTGAGGTCAAAGAGAACTTAGTGTGAGTCTAGACTCCATCACTTACTAGTTGTGTAACTGGGCAAGTTCCTTAACTTCTCCAAGTTTTACTTCCTTATCTATAAAACGGTTATAAAATAGTAAAAAAAAAAAAAAGAAATCATAAAGTTGTGGTGAGGAATAAATAAGGGGATTCATGTAAAGTGCTTATCAAAATACCTGACACACTACAATCATTCAGCAAATGGACATTATGGTAACTGTGGTGGTTTTGAAATACATCTGCACATTCTTTTACGCTCCTCCCACAGAGAGGAAGAATCTATGCGCCCTTGCTTTGAATCTGAATCAGTTTTAGTAAGTTGCTTGTGATCATGAGAATGAAGCAGAGGTGACAGTGTATGATCTGAGGCTAAGCCAGAAAAGGCCCTACAGCTTCTGTGTCCCTTGAGATGCTCATTCTGGGGCCATGTGGAAATCCAAGTGCTCTAACATTGTCACATTAGAGAGCATATGAAAGCACTCCAATCAACAGCGCTGCTGAGCTCCCGCCCGCCAACAGCCCTGAGAGTAAGCCATGCTTCCAACCAGCCCAGCTGAGCCTTCAGGTGACCATAGCCACAGCCAACACCAGACTGTGGCTAACTGACCCGCCATGATCCCGTCCCATTTATATGAATTTCAGAAACACACTAAGTCAAACTAATATGAAGAGAGAAGTCACAACAGCAGTTACCACTCAAGGGTTCCCCGGTGACTGGGAAAGGGCATAAGACAACTTTCTTGGGTGTTAGAAATGTTCTCTACGTTGATCTGGGTTCAGTGAGTTGTATACAAGATTTATGTACTTCTCTATATGCTATACCTCATTAAAAATTGTTTAAACATCCTGAAAAAGTATACTATTCTAATGGCACAGATATAAATACAGACAGCAAAAGTGCCACAACCCACATAAAAGCAAAAACACATTGCCACTGGACCTCCTTTGACCTCTGGTGATCATAAATACCATGAGAGCTGAAATGCAGGTGTACAGGGATCGGTCATAGATAATGGCTACTTTCGAGCAACTTCGGTTGGTACCCAAAATATCTAAATCACTTACATTAAGCTAAAAGTAAATAGGCCTGTAAGAATAATACTTCTGTCATTTATGTTGCTACCTTACCAAATATGAAATATTATAGACTTGGAGTTTTAAACAGACATCAAAATATAATAATCCTTTAATTATTTGAGACTCAACGCTTGAAGTCAATACTCTAGAGTTATATAAAAGAATAAAGCAATGTGAACTGTGTGTGTCTATCTCTGCAGTTAGATTAGGTGCGTGGTAATCATGGAGAGATAATGAGATCAACACTGAAGGTTCCAGCCTTGCAGGAATCAATTCCATGCAGAAAACTACGGCCCCTCCAGTACAGACACAACAGTGCTTCCCATTATCTGACAGCCTCTATTACAAAATCTAAAGAGAGAAGAAAAGAGACAGTGTAGGTGGCTGGAACTGCGTAACCACTAAAAGCAAAATGATTTAAATCACACTGGTTACCCCAAGTACTGTTAATATCACTAAATAAACGTATGAACTCTCCCTGATTCCATATGATAAAATCAGCAGGATACCATATAGAAACTAAAATTAGATTTGGGTTATTAAAATGTAGAAGGAGGAAAAGCTAGCAGAGAAACTGGCCAAACTGATAAACTCAGGAACTCTGTCTCTGTAAAGACTGTTCAGGTTTTTTCTTTATTGTATATTTAGATCGCACCCTTCCGCCTTCCCCGCCCCAGCAATCTGCATGAATGGATTCCCGACTCTACCTGATAGGTCTGTTGTGAAGTTTAAATGAGATCATGTAGTAAACGGAAGAAACTTTAAAAATTATTCACTTAAAATTCAGTTATGAGACTAAAATTATAATGTAACTATGAACAAGATTGACTGAAATCTGAATTTTCTAATACTATTTGATTTGTCCCAAATAAGTTTAATAATTCCTTTAAAAAGCACTACTTACAATAAAACCTGAGGAGATTGATCCACAACACAACTTACTTATGCAACCAACTTGCCCTGAGAAATATACTGAGAAATTCAAATTGACTTGCAAGGGGTTCATAGTCCACACTAATGATTTAAACAGCTTATGAGAGGAAGAATACTCACACATAACAGAAAGCAAAAACATGAGATGAGTCATGAGAAGATACAGATAAAGTGGAACCAGAGCTTGAAGAATAACTTCCAGCTGAGATAAGGAAGACATCATCAAGGAAGGGGCACTCGAGCTGGGTTTTAAAGGCAGCCTTAGAATATGTAGCATTATGGTGGGCTTCATTTCAAACAGGAAAAAAAAAGGCAACAGCATATGACTTCATAACTGCAATGAAATAATTACATGTGTAATTATTCATTTAACATTTCCCTCCCCAACTAGATTTTAAGTTCTGAGAGAGCTGAGACTCACTTTTTCAATTGTGTCCAGTACCTAGCAAAATATCTGGTACACAGTAAGCATTCAGAAAACATTTGTTAAATAAGTGAGTAACAAAGAAAGGCAGGAAAGTAACAATTTACCTAGAAGATAAAGAAAAAGGGGACCTAAAGATCAGAAGATTATTTAGGGCCAAATCACGGAAGAGCTTGAAAATCAAACGGAGGAATTTTTACTTTATTTCGTCATAACAAGGAGTCACTGAAGTTTTTAAGGGGTGCAGTGACAGAAATAGGACTATGCTGAGAAAGTGTATCTGAAAGCAACACACAGCAGGTTACCAAAAAAGAGACAGTCAAGGCAATCAGGAGACAATTACAGGAGTCCAGATCGAAGATAACAGAAACCTGAACTAAAAATAAAAGCAGTGGAATGAAAAGTAAAGCAGAAATAAATAGTAACCACGGGGATATTACACAGATAATATCAATAGGGCCCCGTCACCCATTCAAACGTCTCTTAAGCACCTACCATGCTCTGTGTGTGCCAGGCACTGTGCGAGGAGCTAGAGGCAGGAAAAAGAAATAAGCCACAGACCTTTACCCCAAAAAGCAGACACTCTCTCTGAGTCATCCCCGTAGGGAAAATTGGTGGAAGTATGACGAATGAAGAAAGGGAGAAATCAAAGACTCTTCAGTTTTGAGTGTGGGTGACTAAGAGGATGATAATGCCATTCGGAGAACAGAAGATATCAGAAGGAAGTGGGCGAAGGATATGGACAGTTTCGGCACATTGGCTTTGGGTAAAATAACCAAGTGAACGTGTTCAAAAGGCAGCTGCGAAGGCAAGACTGGAGAACAGAAGAGAGGTTGGGTCTTCTAATTCGGGAAACTTAGCAGCATAAATGAGAGTTGAAGCTGAGAGCTGGGAGAGGTAGGCAAGGATGGTACTGGTAGAGCCTTGGAGACTATCTACATTTAAAGGGATGGAGGGGAAAAAGGAAGAGGAAGAATGATCAGCAAATCAGAGAAGAGAAACAAGACCGAAGAGAGGAATCGAGGGGGCAGGCGGAGTCTCAAAACAAAGGAGCGTTTCCAGGGGCAGGTGCCATCAACAGCGTTATTAGTCACAGCAAAGAAATCATGGAAAATCAGGACTGAGGAAAGGCCACTGGACCCTGGAACAAAAGAACTGTACTAGTGACACGTGAGAGTGGCAGAAGGGTCAGGGAAGATTCCGTTTGCAAGGAGTTAAGGTATGAGTGAGTGACGAGGCGATGGGGATCAAAAAAGCCAGCTTCTCTCTTGAAGTCTGACAGTGAAGAAAAAGCATATAATAGGATGGCAGTTCGAAGGAGATCTCAGAAGGAGGAGAGAGATTTTTTAGGATACAGAAAGATTACCTGACTTATATGTCATTAGTTCGAGGAAGAGGATTAAGTGGACAGATGAAAAAGCAGCTTTTTTTTAACAGGAAAGAACTAGGGAGACACAAAGAGGAGCTGGTAAAGAGACAAAGATGCATAAAAATATTTGATTTATTCATTCACTCAGTATTTATTGAGTGCCCATCAAGAACTCAAAACTGGAGAATGTATACTGGAGAACAGGTGAGATGTAGCCCTGAGCTCACGGAGCTTAGTGAGTCTACTCAGCTTCCAGAGGAAGCGGAATAATACGGTGCACACAGTAAAATGCCTCCCTAACGTCCGTTCCAGCCCTCCCCTCCTGGGTAACAGCCAAGCAGTTTGGAGAAATCAGTTCCACTACTAGAAACGGAAGTTGATCTTGAGCAACCTAAAAATCAACAAAATCATCATCTGCCTTGCAGGGTGTCTGATTTGGGAATGTGCACAGAACCCGAGTTGATCCTATGAGCATGAAACCTGGGACTTTGATTGACTGGGAAAAGGGATATTTCTAAATGTCATAGCCTGCAATCCCCTACCTTTTCCTAGATCAATGACCCTATCAGATATGTAGCTTTGCAGGTCCTCCTCCTAATGGGATGAAGTATATCTTAGTCAACTTGGGCTACCGAAACAAAATACCATAGAGTGGGTAGCTTAAACAAAGAAATTTATTTTCTCAGTTCTGGAGGCTGGAAGTCCAAGATCAGGGTGCCGGCACGGTCGGATCCCGGTAGGAGTCTCTTTCTGGCTCGCAGACGGCCACCTTCTCATTGTGTTCTCACACAGCAGACACAGAGAGGGGCCTCTGGCACATCTTCTTATAAGGGCACTAATCCCATCACGAGGGCCCTACCTTCGTGACCTCACCTAAACCTCATTATCGCCCGAAGGCCCCCACCTCCCGCTACCTTCACATGGGCGTTAGAGCTTCGACATATGAATTGGGTGAGAGGACACAACCCAGTCCATAGTGGCGTACAGCCTCCTACCCTTTAGTTCATGGTTTGGCCGTGAGACGTGCTTTGACTAATAAAATGAGACGGAGCTGACACTGTGTGCCAGTGCCAAGGCCAGGACTTAAAAGGCCCTGACATGTTTCCACTTGCCCTCTTGAGTCTCTGTCATGGCCATGAGAAGAGCATGCTGTGGCTAAACCACTCCACCAAGTAGGACAGAAATACCTGGTGTAGCACCAGCACAGCCAAGCCTGCCGTAACAACCTGCAATGAGAAGCAGAGCCACCCAGCCGCCAAGCCCAAAGCACCCTGCTGAGCCCATCCCAAATCAGCGGATGCTCGAACGATAATCAGTGATTGTCTTTAAGCCACTCAGTTTGGGGGTAGTTTGTTAGAAAGCATTATTGTGGAAAATAGCAAATTGATATAATACCCATATAATGTCCACAGGACCAAGGAAACACCTAGCTCTTTAGGGAGGGCCTTATGCTAACAAGGATGTCCAGGAAAATTAAATTGAACTGTCCCAACTATTTTCTTCAAATCCTTATTTCTTTATTCACCTCTTCTGGTTCCTTGCAATAGCTACTGAATTCAGTTACAATACTGGTCAGCAAGGAAAAAAAAAAAACAGAGGAGAGGGGAAAAAAAATCATATAGTGTTATAAAAAATAAAATAATGTCAAGAGAGAAAATCAAAATCAAGTGCAATACAACATATCAAAAAAATGAGAATGGAGAAATACTTGGTTTGGTAAGGAGGAGGTGGCTAGTTCTTCAGAAAAGTCATTTTTGGACACTAGAGAGCCAGGGACACAAAATTCAGAAACGAGTAAGTTACATGTAAACTGAGATAGCGACTTTACGTCATTTTGTTTAACAATGCAAAGCAGAAACAGAACAACAACGGGCGGGGCAGGAAATGAAATCCACCTCAGGAAGAAGGCCCTGTGCTGCATTAGTTTCCCATCGCCATGTTACAAGTTACCGCGACCTACCCTCTCCATCTTGTAGGCCATGAGGTCCTCATGAGCTTAGCCAGGTTCTCTGCTTAGAGTCTCACAAGAACAAACTCCAGGTGTCCACCTGGCTGGGCTCTTGTTTGGAGGCGCTAGGAAAGAATCCGCTTCCTTGCTAATTTAGGTTGCTGGCAAAAGTCAGTTTCCTGCAGCTACAGAACTGTGGTCCCACTTCCATGTTGGCTATTGGCTGGAGGTTGCTGTCCACTCCTCAAGGCTGCGTTCCACGTCCTGTGCATATTCCCCTCTGCCTTCGAGCCGGCGACAATGCTACGGATCCTTCACATGTTTTCATACTTTGGTTTCCCCATCTACTACCAGTGGGGACAGCTCTTGTGACTATATATTAGGCCTGTCTAGATAATCTTCCTATCTTAAGGTCAACTGACAAATAGCCTTAATTACATCTCAACATCCCTTCTGCTAGGTGACCTAACATAATCAAGGGAGTAACATCCATCACAGTCACAGCTCTAGAGATTGTGGTAGGATTTCTTTGGGGGGCATTTTAGGATTCTCCCTTTCACATACACATATCTAAAGTTAGAAAAGGATCCGAAAGCTAAGAGATGCTGCACAACGTTTGAAGCATCAGAATCTTGTATTACACAAATTACCAATAATTAGGAAGGAAAGAAATCAAGGAAAAAGTACACCATCTTAGCCATAGCAAAAAAAGAAGAATGTCTTTTCTTGGAGGTTGGAAGGAAAAAACATAAAAGAAAAGAGGAGGAAGCAAAAGACAGCCTGTATGCCAGCTATTTACTTTGCCAAAATTGGTATCATTTTAATTTAGATACAAAGAGACATATTCTCATATTCTGGGTTCTTGGAAAAAGTTCTTCCAGATGGTTACACCTCCCCAGAGTGACAACACCCAGCGTAGCCTTGCACATACTGGGAATTCAATTAAACACTGCTGACCACCACCACTGTGACTGAGAATTCACGGGCTGGCGTAGCCAACTCAATACAAACATATGGCTTAGTTTCCCTATCAAAGGAAAAAGCAAGTCACTGTATTCCTCTCTCCAACATTGTAACGTGGGAGGAAAACATAAGTGAACTAATAAAAATAGACCACGGAACAAAGATTAGGGAACAGAAAAACCGTAGAGTACAAAATATCTGTAATTTTATCATGAAATCAGAATGCTTCAGCTAAGGATCAACCATGAGGTATTTCCTTTTTAATTTCAAGTCAATCAAATCGACCCCTACTGAGCACTGCTTCAGGATATTTAAGATGAGGAAACCACAATCTAGGCTCAGATCACTAAGGGTTGGGGGATAAATGAGGTACACAAACAATTACAATGTGAGGTTGAGTGATGTTACATGTTATAAGTGAAGGGAAGAATTCAATATTAAATTAAACCTTTTAACCCAGTAAGAACCACATGAAGTGCTTACAGACGAGAAAAACAAAGGCTCAGCTAAATTAAAAACATTTTTTCAAGTCAGGTAGCAAGTGTGGGTTAAAGTACAGATTCAAATTCAGGACTGACTGACCCCAAAATCCAATCTCTCCCAAAGGAGAGATATACCATCTGTGGTTGGTTGGTTGAATGGGGATTTGGAGGCTAGTGGAGGGAAACTTTAGAGGCAGTTACTTCAGGTAGAACTTGGAAAAACACATACACTTTTGAAAAGTTTAGATGTTAAGGAAGGAGAACAATTCCAGGGAAATAGCATAGAAGAAGAAGAAAGAAATTTGCATCAACATTTGGAGAATAGTAAGTAGTTCAAATAATCTACAGCACAAACTCTTTCAGATAAATATTAAATAGAACACACATTTTAGGGGCCAAATACTGGGGGTGAGAGATTAGTGCATTTGTCCAGGTAAAAGTGTAATCTAGGATCTCTGCAGTTAAAAGGGAGAAGAGGGACTGACATGAGAATGTGAGAGACGAGGTGAAATTACTCTATATTTACTCTATATTTAAGGGGGGAAACAGGAAGGGAAGTTCAAAAAATGAGCTTGAGTTAGGACGGGAAAAATATCCTTGTCCCACCTTCCTTTATAGTCAAGAGGTTAGCAAGCCACGGCCCGCAGGCCAAATTGAGCACACCATATGTTTTTGTAAATTTCTACTGGAACACGGCCATGTCCAGTCACTCATGAATTGTCATGGCTGCTTTCACCCTGCCACGGCAAACGAACATATGGCCCACAAACCTAAGATATTTACTTTCTAGCCTTTAACAGAAAAAAAAAAAATTGCCAACATTTGCTCTAGTCCCACACCTTGTAAGCTACTGTTCCAACTCTTGAAGCAGTTTTTTCTGGTCTAAATATGTAACTTAATATACAGAGAACAGACTGATGGATGCCAGAGGGAAGAGGGTTTTGTGGAAAAGGTGAAAGGATTGAGAAGTACAGGTTGGCAGTTACAAAACAGTCACAGGGATGTAAAGTACAGCACAGGAAATACAGTCATTAATACTGTAATAACTATGTATGGTGCCAATTGGGGACTGAAAATATCAGGGGGAACACTTTGTAAAGGGAATGACTGTCTAACCTAGTTAGTTTCAAGTGTACAGCAACCACTATGCTGTACACTTCAAACTAATACAAAATACTATTGTATGTAAACTGTAAGTGAAAAACATTTAAAAATAAAAAAGAAATTATAGCATAACAGTAAAAAAATAAATATGCAGCTTATATGGATACTTCTTGATTGATCAGTTTCCAAGATTATCATTTTAACACTTCTTATAGCAACTGAGAATTTGGCTCTCTTCCTCCCCACTCCCCTGAGCCCCACCCCCCCACACATACTTTTCTCTCCCGATATAGTAATACATATTTAAATCAGTAGTCAGTGTTTACAACATCATTATGTCTGCCTAAATATTCTTTATCATGGAGCCAGGTACTATAATGTGATTATGCTTCTACACTTATAAAAAATGTCTTTCTGAAGTTAATAATAGTCATTTGTTTCATTCGCTTAGTATTCTATTGCCTATCGCTGATTTTTTTCAAGTCCAACAAATTTGTCAACTGCCAATTTTTTCCAAATGTTCAAACATACTAAACACTTCATTGTTTCTATTTGTCTCTCCCCAAACTCTCCCACAGGTCTCCACTCCTTTTCTCCCACCGGGGCTGGTCGCTCCCTAGCCTGCTGAGCGGCTCTTTTCACGAACCCTCTGCTCTGCTCTCCTACATTGAGCCCTTTGTTTCCTGACCCCTGGATACCTTCTCTCCTCTGATTCCCTCCCTTGTTTTATGCACGTTCACCCTCCAGAGCTTTCTACCCAAGCACACACAGACATAAAGTGCCCTAGAACTTCTGTGTCTTAGAACTTCTTTATTCTGTTCTATCTAATCGGTAGTTTGGCTGAAGAGAGAAAGCTAAGCTGAAAATGATGTGCCCTGGTAATTCTGAAAGCACTGCCCCACTGTCTTCTACAATCTAATGTTGCTATAAAAAGTTTAATGTCCTTCTGATTTCCATTCATCTCTGTGACTTGCTTTCAGCTTTTCTTTTCCTTAGTTTTATACGCTCTCCACAAAGATTTTAGGATTTTATTTTAATCCATGATGTTCTTAAATTTCAAAATGATGTGTCTTCAGTGCTTTCTTTCATTCATTATGCTGGGTACCTGGGGAGCCTTTTCGGTCTAGAGACTTGTATCCTCTGGTACTAGAAAATTTTCTTGTAATATTCCTGTGGTAATTTCCTTCACAACTTTTCCTTCTCTATTTGTATCAGTCGTCTATTGCCACAATGCATAACAAACCATCTTAAAACTCAGTGCCTTAAACAATAACCATTTATAAGTGCTCGGGATTTTACCAGTCGGCTAAGCAGTTCTGCTGCTCTTGGCTGCTTTTGTTTAGACAGTTCTTTCTGGTCCTGCTGGGTATCACACGCATATTTGTGGGAGGCTGGACACTAGATGAATTAAAATGGCACTGGGACACAGGGATGTAAAGTACGGCATAGGGAATACGTCAGTGATGTTGTAATAACTATGTATGGTGTCAGAGGGATACTCGACTGACTGGAGGGATCACTTCTGATCACTGTGTTGGACACCTGATGTCTAATCACTGTGTTGTACACCTGAAACTAACAAAAGATTGTATATCAACTGTCACTGAAATTTTAAATTTATTAAAATAAAATAAACAAAATGGGACTGGGAAAGATAGGCCCCGATTCCATGCGTCTCCTCCTCTAGCAGGGTAGCCTGAGTGTGTTCTCATGATAACCACAGAGGTTTCAGACATAAAGCAGAAGTGTATTTTAAGCTTCTGTTTTTATCAAATTTTCCACTGCCCCACTGGCTAAATTTAGTCAGAGTGTCAAGTCCAAAGTAAATGTCAAAGGGCACCACCAAAGGGGTTGGGATAATGTCAACCCAATACATTTTTAAAAAACAAATCAAACAAAGGGTCTGGATACACGGACTCATGAGTGGAACCCCCATTGGCCAGATCTTAAATATGCTGAATTGCGAGGTAGGTAACGTCAGGTGATCAGGACAAAATACCCTCGAGTTTAAAAAACCTGAAATACTTTAAAAATATATTTTCTTGATTATGCTATTACAGTTGTCCCAATTTCCCCCCTTTGCCCCCTTCTGTCCAATACCCTCCTTCCCTCCAGCAATGGCCCCCACCCTTAGTTCATGTCCACGGGTCGTGCATGTAAGTTCTTTTGCTTTTTCCATTTCCGATACTGTTCTTAACCTCCCCCTGTCTATTTCGTTCCTACCAATTACGCTTCTTAATCCCTGCACATTTCCCCCCCACTCTCCCCCTTCCCCCTACCCACTGATAACCCTCCAGATGATCCCCATACCTATGATTCTGTTCCTGTTCTGGTTGTTTAAGTTTGTTATTTGCATTCAGTTATTGACAGTTGTGAATTTACTGATTTGAATGTGTCTTTTTTGTTGTTTTTTTAGTATATTTCATTGATTACGATATTACAGTTGTCCTATTTTCCCATTATCCCCCTCTGCCCTGCACCCCTCTTCTAGCATTCCCATTCCCCTTAGTTCATGTCCATGGGTTGTACATGTAAGTTCTTTGACTTCTCCCTTTCCTATACTATTCTTAACTCACCCTATTTTGTGGCTACTAATTATACTTCTTATTCCCTGTACCTTTTCCCCACCATTCTCCCCTCTCCCCCTCCCCGCTGATAACCCTCCATGTGATCTCCATTCCTGCGATTCTGTTCGTGTTCTGGTTGTTTGCTTAATTTGTTTTTGTTTTTGTTTTTTAGGTTCAGTTGTTGGTAGTTGTGAGTTTGTTGTCATTTGTTCATAGTTCTGATCTTCTTTTTCTTAGATAATTCCCTTTAGCATTTCATATAATAATGGCTTGGTGATGATGAACTCCTTTAGTTTTACCTTGTCTGGAAAGCACTTTATCTGCCCTTTAATTCTAAATGATAACTTTGCTGGATAGAGTAATCTAGGTTGTAGGTCCTTGCCTTTTATCACTTTGAATACTTCTTGCCAGTGCCTTCTTGTCTGCAAAGTTTTTTGAAAAATCAGCTGATAGCCTTATGGGAGCTCCTTTGTAGGTAACTCTCTGCTTTTCTCTTACTGCTTTTAAGATTCTCTCTTTATCTTTAACCTTTGGCATTTTAATGATAATGTGTTTTGATGTGGTCCTCTTTGGGTCCATCTCATTTGGGACTCTCTGTGCTTCCTGGATTTGCATGTCTATTTCCTTCACCAAATTAGGGAAGCTTTCTTTCATTACTTTTTTCAAATAAGTTTTCAATTTCTTGCTCTTCTCTTCTCCTTCTGGCAGCCCTATGTTGATATGTTTAAAGTTGTCACAGTGGTTCCTAAGCGTTTCCTCATTTTTTTGAATTCTTTTTACTCCCTGCTGTTCTGATTGAATGCTTTTCCCTTCCTTGTGTTCCAAATCGTTGATTTGATTCTCACCTTCATCTTCTCCTCTATTATTTCCCTGTAGATTTTTCTTTATTTCACTTAGTGTAGCCTTCATTTCTGCCTGGGTCTTTTTTATGCTGTTGAAGTACCCAATGAGTTCCTGGAGCATCCTGATAAACCAGTGTTTTGAACGCTGCATCTGATAAGTTGCTTATCTCCATTTCACTTAGTTCTTTTTCTGGGGTTTTGTTCTGTTCTTTCATTTGGGCCATATTTCTTTGTCTCCTCCTTTTGGCAGCCTCCCTACTTTTGTCTCTGTGTATTAGAGCTGCTTTCACTCCCTGTCTTAGTAGCATGGCCTACTGTGGAACAGTGCACCTGATAAGTTAGATGGGGCAGAGCCTTAGATAATCACCAGGGTGGGGCAACCTGTGTCACAGCACTGTTGCTCTGTGTGGGGGAGGGCTTGGAGAAGGGACAATGCTGCTTCCTGGCCTCTGTAGTTTTGCCTGGGAGGAAGCTGTGTCCCAGCACTCACTCTGTTGCCAGTCACTTCAATTTCTCCCCATATGCCATTGGTGCCCTTCCATCTATTGCCCTAGTGCTGAATCCCAGAGGGGTTGGGTCTGCATGAGTCCTAAGTTTATTGTGGGTCCTTTAAGAAGAGTCTCTTGAGAATCCTGCAGTTTCTTCCATCGCCCCAACCTCCACTGGTTTTTACAGCCAGAAGTTATGGGGACTTATCTTCCTGGTGTTGGAACCCTGGGCTGGGTGATCTGGTCTTGGGTTGAGATCCTTTGCTCTTGGGATTCCCTCCCAATTCTTATCCACCACACATGGATATGGGGTGACTCATTCCACCTCCATGCTTCCTAGGGCCATTCAGCATCTCTGCGCCTCTCCATGCCCCTCCACACCTCTCTACCTCTCCACGTCTCCAAACCTCTCCATCCCTCTTGTGTCTCCACCCCTCCTACACATCTGGATGAATGTGACTTCTTTAAATCCTTGGATATTGGACTTCCACACAACTCGATTTTCTGAAAATTCTGGGTGACACTTGTTTTTGTAGTCTAGTTGTATTTTTTGCTCTATTTGTGTGGAGAGGCAAAGTATGTTTACCTATGCCTCCATCTTGACCAGAAGTCTCCAGAGTCTGAATTTTTTTTTAATTAAAGGATTTCTTTTTTAATTTACTTTTAAAAATAAAAATTAAAAGCTAATAAAAATTTTTTAAAAGAGCTTCTTCAATCCAGAAGCTCTTTTAATATTATTCCTGGCTAATCTCAGACTAGGCAAACCCAAATTCCAGGCTAATTAAACCTTATAGCTGATTTTCAAAGTTCACCCAAAACTGTGGTTAACCACATCAACTCCAATCTCCTTTCTCCAAACACCATTTCTCCACTACAGTCTAAAGTACTTCATGTTTCCATGCATTTGCAATTACAAAGGCTTTTTTCTTTTTGGTGCTTTTTTTTTCATCTCTGCCAATTTGTGTTCACGATTAGGGTTTACTTTTAGTCCTGATTCCTTCTGGAATTCATATGAAAAGATGTAACATTTAGAGTCACTATAATCACTGTCCCCCTCTCCTTTCTTTAGTCAACAGCAGCCACTTGGCTCACACACCTGTAAAACACTGCTTCTCAACCAGCAGTAATTTCGCAGCCAGGGAACACTCAGCAATGTCTAAAGACATTTTTTTGGCATCTAGTGGGTACAAGACAAGGATGCAGCAATCCTAGAATGCAAAGGACAACCCATCCCACCCCAAGTAAAAACTATCTGGCCCCAAATGTCAATTGTGCCAATGTCAAGAAATCCTGCGCAGAAGCTACTTCACTCTTATCCTAAGACCTTCAAACAGCTCAACAATCAAGCAAAACCTGCCTGAAGCTCAATATAACTCCCTGGCTTACTATGTTCCCAGGTCCTGTGTCTGCCTTGACCATGGAGACTTTGCCTTTCTGCCAGCAATGCTATGATATACTGATCCTCCTGACATCTACTGCGGAAGGCACTGTTGCCTCCTATCCAGCCCAAAACTCTCCGACTTGTTTCTCATCATAGAAAATGGGGAGAGTGTAATCCCTGGTTTTCTGAACATGGATCTATACACAGTCTGGTTTCCAATCCAACCTGACTCATCTTAATCACTTTCCTACATCCCAGGGTGACAATATGGCTTGATATTACACATCAGAGCAGCCTTTGAAAGGTCTTCTCCTGTCTAACGCTGGAATCCTGGCATTTAATCTCTTCTTTCCGTAGTCACCTTAGGGGCTGCCGCCTATCTCTAGAATGGCCGTTACAGGTTTTAAGAGCTCTTTACATGGTCACTGAAGGAAAACATGAACCAATAACCTGCAGGCTTGAGTTACAAAGAACATACATTTAGTTCAACTGAACTGTGAGTTCTTTCATTCAATCACTAAAATATTTATTGAATTACTGTATTAGGCATGGGCAGTTGAAAGGATAAAAAAAATTCATGGTCCCTATCCTTAAATAGCTTAAAGCTTAATATATGTCAGATAGTTAAATAAATAATTCAGTTAGACTGATTATAATCGGATTATCCCTATTCTATAGCTTAAAAGGAGAAAAATCTTTTCACAGAATTGACAGAAATAACAGTCTCAAAATAAAAGTATACAGAATGGATGAAAGAGCAAATGAACAAGCCAGATGGATAAATGAGAAGCCAAACACCACACTAGTAAAGTTTTTTTTGGTCTTAGGCAAGGTGGTATGTAGAGCATATAAATAAGAGTTTCATTATTCTACTGCATCTCCTTTCATTTTCCTTAAATGTCATTCTCACTACAAATGCTAATTGGTTTAGCATGTATAACAAATTAATCTAGTAGTAGAATAATTCTATAACACAATCTATGCTAAAAAAATCTTTTTATCTCAGTTTTCTAGATAAGGGGCTTCTGACTCGATCGAGCCCACCAGTCTGTGCGCTGATGAGACTGATACTGGGCTGCAACGCGCCATGGAGCCCTTCCATGTGGTCAGAGCCAGCGTCCAACTAATTGGTCCACGTTTGTGTCTTATCAGTTGTTAAACAGTTGTTAATGTCATGTTTGCTAATTCTCTCAATTTCAGAGCAACAGGTAGCGTTTCAAAAAAAAGATCATAACTATATTATAGTCCTTCTCCTCTAACAGGATAAAAATACCAGTTACCAATTGAGCCAGCACAAAGGATGCACCTGGTTGGACTGATTTCGTCTCTGTATAAGAACAACTTCACTCGCCATGACAATTTATATTGTAGCTGCACTGAGAGCTCCATTACTCGTGAGATGGAGTCAGAGTGAGCTGGGTTTGAACCCAAGCTCCACTGCATTCTGTCTCTATGACCTTAAACACGATGTTTAACCTATTTTAAGACTGCAGTGTATATAAGCCTTTAACCACATGTAAATGCGGAAAATACTAACTTACTTTATAGATTTGCTGTGAGGATCGATATGAAGATGATAACCTATAAGACTAGTATATTCTAGGTGTTCAGTGAATACGAGCATTCCCTTTGATCTAATCTAAACCTACTGAGCAGAATTACCTTATCTCTTTTCTCTCTTTTTGCTTAATTTTCTTTAGCTCGTCCACTTTACCAACTCTTTATTACTTCATTTATTCAAAGTTACAAAGAGCTTCTGAACCCCTGTCTCGCCCAAAACATTGTCTGAACATCTCCGGAATCCATAGTAAAAAGTAAAAACTATGGCTGCACATTGGCCTCTACTCTGAAAACACTGCTTTGCCTTTGTTTTAAAGTGTTTTCCCCTGCCCCTGTTTCTGATAATGTTCTAGCACTGAGAAAAAACCAATGGCTTTTGAGTCAGACATCATGGATTCTAAATCCAACTACGTTGCTTACTTACTGAGTCAAGTTACCAGCTTGGTCCAGTTACTAAATTGCTCTGAGTCTCAATGTCCTGTAAAGTAATACATGTATGGCAATGAGTACAGTGATCAGCACATAGTAGATGCTCTAAAAATTATTAATATTTCTCAGCACTGAGCTTGCTAATCAAACCTCTGTTCTCAGTCAACAACTGCTCTCAAAGCTGCCATCCAAAAAGATACACATAGTCTAAACTATGTACCATTAGTATGCCCTGTTCCCCAGTTATTCACTCGGTTATTTAACAAATAATTTTCTCTTATGTTCTTACATATTCTAGGCATAAAATAATAACATTTGTACAGCACTTTAAAAGATATCTAAGCCAAGGTTTCAGGTCTCTTGGAGTTCAGGGTCTAGTGGGAAGGCAAACATGCAAACAAATAATTACGATGCAGTATCTGAAGAGCTAAAAATCGAGGTGTGTACGAGATGCAGAAATGCACAGAAGATAGAGATAAGACGAAGCTTCCCCAAAGAGATGATTGCGCTGGAATGAGCCCAGAAGGATGAACAGCCCTTCACTGAGCACACAAGGGAAAGACGGGTATTCCAGGAGGAGCAGTAGTGGAAAGTCTATGATGCCTGCCGCCAGCACCATGCTGTTCTCATATGGCTGGAGGATGCTGTAGCAGCAGACTAGCGGAAAACGAGGCGGGTGGGAAGGGGCCAAATCACAAAAGACCTCAAACAATACCCCGACGAGTTTGGACTTTATTTTTAGGAACTAAAAAGCCACTAATTTCTAGTCAGAAAGTAAGGTGTTTTAGAAGGATTCCTAAATGGCAGAGGAAGGCGTGAGTTGGAAGGGCTGATATCGGAAGTGGGGATACTGAATGGGGGTGTGGGGGAAGGGAGAGTCAAGGATGCACTAGGGTTTCTAACTTGGAGGGAGGGTACACTGCAGCTCCACTAACACAAAGGAGTGATACAAGAGGCAGAGCAGAACTGTGGGTAGAATAATGAATGTGTCAACTTTAATATCTCCATTGACGGGGAGATGCTCAACAGCCCATTGGAAATAACATGTCTACAGGGGAGATGAGTAAATTAGAGAGAGATATTTAGACAGATATTAAGAGTAACAATTTTTTAAAATCCAAAATCAGAAACAACTGTAATACTATAAACAATTTGAAAAACAGGCCCTGGTTGGTGTGGCTCAGTGGACTGAGTGCCAGTCTGTGAACCTAAAGGTCGCTGGTTCAATTCCCAGTCAGAGCACATGACTGGATTGTAGGCTAGGTCCCCAGTTGGGGGTGGCAACACATTGCTGTTTCTCTTGTGCTCTTTCTCCCTCCCTTCCCCTCTCTCTAAGAATAAGTAAAAACCTTCACTTTAAAAAAGGAGCATACTTTTTAAAAGAAATGGAATTTGTTTGGACTTCTCTCCCAAGTGAAAAGATTACAAATTAAAAACCTTAATTTACTCATCATTGCTCATATATTAAATGTGAACATGAAAAAGATATCAACATATTTAATGAAAAATCTAAACTCTTACCAAAGATAAATATTTTACAGTCACTTATTTATCAGTTTTCTTAAGCAGTCAACTAACTAATAATATATTTCCAAAATACTGTTTCACAGCCAAAAAATACAGCACACTTCATCTTCTGAATAAACAGCATGTTTAATTTCCTGAGTAAACATTACTCATACTTGACACTGAACAGAGTCCAAAGTCACCGAAGGAGTTAAGAAATTCCTAAAATCCCAGGAGCAATAATCCTCACCCAGAGAATCTCGTCAAGGGCTTATTATAAAGGACTAAAAGTCAATGTCATACCAAAATTTTAAATAACATCATGCATCCCTCTATTTAATAAATTATTTCAAAATCAGGTCACAATTGACAGACACACTATCTTAGGCAGACGGGAGAGAGCAGATAAGCAGGGAAAATTTCCTTTTCTCTACTGAAGCATGTCCACCAACTGTCATATCTGGAAAACAGCCAAAATGAGCACTTTATTTGCAAAAAAACCCAGGAGATTCTTGAACTATTAGCAAAATGTGTGATGTAGAAATGCGGAATGTGGAGAATTTTTTTAAGATTCACATTTACGGGTGTTTGGAAATAATCTTTCTAAGATGTAGATTAAAAGCAGAAGTCCGTCCATCTAAAAAGCGCTAAAAGCCAAAGGTAGAGCCCCTAGAATCCCTATGGATAAACTTGCCCCTCTTCTTTCAAGGCTGTGGCCATCTATCCAGGATAAGGTTCCTTTTCACGCTTCCCCGCCAGACACCTGACCTCAGAGATAGTTACCTGAATTAGCTCCATAAGTTACCTTGAGAATACCACTGTCAACCGATGTCTCTTCCTCTTCACTTTCTGTTATGTCTCCTAACCTTGCTATTCCTCTTTTGCCGAGTGTTTCCTAGTTTCCTACCACAGGGTTTGCTAGTGCAAGCTGACACAGCTGAGTTGCTGAGGGAAAACAGCTGAACTGTTCAGAAGGCAATCAGAGAGTAAGGCGCAAGGAACCTAGAAATGTTCACTAGAGAAAACAGAAAAACCTTGGACTTCATCTGAATCTTTATAAACTTGTAACCCTAGAGTAATGTCCTCAATTCAGGTCAGGTCCATAGTCAACTAAGGGCCACCAGGGTTTTCTCAATGGGCTTCTCACTGATCTAAAATAAATACATATTTCTTTAAAAAAAACTAAAGCAAAAAAACAGAATAGGAGTCTGGATAATGTTTATAGCCAGTAACCAGGGAAAAGGGAAGCGTGGGCGTTCATTTTGAGTGACTTTACCACGGAAAATTCCCCAAGAACTAGAACACTGCTAGTAACCCCACTGTCACCGTGGATAAGGTGCTCCGTTGTACCGCCCGTATTTTGGCTCTTCAAAGAGGGAAGAGAAGCCTAACAAATGAGGAAGTGGGAAAGGCAAAGGAATGATTCGTGATTTGGGTTATCTCTCATGAAGTTCACAAAATGGTCAAGGTAATAAATATTTTTCCGCATGCCCCTTTTCTGAGATTTTGTCCCCTTTTCCCCGCAACCATGAAGCTGGGCCCAAAGCAATCCGGCAGCCCCTAACACATGCCACATGATCCTGAGCCCCGATCCTCACCGCCTTGACTGCCGGTCTTTCCAATTTCTGGCAATTCAACTTCTCCTTGATTCTAAGAGATCTATATAGGTCTATAAAACTCCCTTTCCCTGTAGAGCGCAGGCAGGCAAGACTGCCAAGGACGGCTACAGTGGACATGGATAGCGTACTCTTTTCCTCAGCCCCTTCCTATCAGAGAAAAAACATACGGATTACATCTCTGAGAAAACAGGAACTGCCAAGCCCACGTTCAAGACTTTTAGAAGGATACTGAAGGGAACGGGGAATGGGTTGCACAGATACTGTGTGGTCCACTGTTCTGCTAATAAATATTAAAGACAACAACTGCAAAGTTTAAGAAGCATTTCTATGAAAGCCCAAGGATTCCATAAAAATAGAAAGGCAAGGTACAAAAAAAATACTATGAAGAGGTCATATGTTATCAGAGGTCCTGATGATGATAAGAAAAAGTAAGAAGGTAAGAAAAGAGAAGGAATCCTGATCTCTTTAGATCCCTAGGTGGTACCCTGTCCATCAAGCATGCTGTTTAAATCCAGGGCTGTTTCATTCCCTTCTTAGGTAGTAAAACCAAAATCTTTGTCATCTTTCCATTGAGCCTGTTTCCCCAGGCCTAGAAAAGGACAGCAGCAGCGGATAATACCGCCTGCTGCCTATTTTTTCTTAAACTTGGCACAAAAAGCTGAATGGTCTTTTAAAGTGGAGACTATAATTGCAATAAATTGTTGCGATGCTCCCAAACTATTTTTTCCCAATTTTTTCAAGTTAAAAAGGGTTTTCTCCAGCTATATCAAATGCTTACTAAAGAGCTTCTTGGAAGTTTCTTTGCTTAGATTTGTTTCTAGAAATTATAGATTCTTGATAATTAAAGTGTGGGAAATCCCCAGTATGAATTACTTATTGTCCTGCTTCATTTGGACCAGTAATGATTTTTATAAGACCTGTGCAGGTTTACCATATTTTAAAACATACCTGGTCAATTTCCTGACATAATGTTTTTGTGACATTTAAAAAATCATAGTGGGAATATCATATAACAAGAAAAACCTACTTGCTGAAATCCTTATCTCTATCAAATTCTGCAAACTCAACTTCCTCAGTGAATGACAGTTACTGTCTCAGTGCTTTTATATCTTTTCTTTTGCATTATCATCATCTTACTAAAATTCTTGAGAAGGCACTTCACTGACAGTTATGATAAAGACTTTCAGCTAAAGGGCAAAAATATACAAAGGTTTTCTGTCTTTTGGCCATTCTAGAGGCCTACTATATTTCCACAACAATATTCATGAAGAAACAGCTCGTTAAAAATGTAAGTGCTGACCAGCCTATCAAATTATCATCATCTCTCCTCCAAACGCAAGGAGAAATAGTGTCCGCAGGAACCGCCGCGTAACGGTCAAGCTTGGGTCACAATCTTCGTGTTACCTAGAATTCCTAACCACCCAACACAAGGGTACAGGACGGCCGACTTGGAGGGATTTATCACTGTCACCGTCACCACCACCATCATGACCTTCATCACCATTAGACAGAAAGAGCATTACAGCACTCTCCTCTTCCACTTCCTCTTCCCCTCTCTTTTCCCCTTCTCCTTCCTCATTTCCCTTCTCTTCCTGAAGAATTCAGTTCCTAAATCCAAGAAGTACCACCGAGACAGGCAGGCATCCACACCAGAGGAAAGAGTGAAGTATCAGAGCCCAAGCCAGGCGGCAAGAAGGCCCCTGCAGAGTGCAGTTGGCACAAGGTGTCAGAGCTCAGGTGAGTCCGAGGGGCCATCCCCATAGAGGGGCACATGATATGAGAAAGTCAGAGCCCAGGCAGAGTAACAAGGGCATCCATGTGGTGGTGGCCAAGGCGAATGTCCAGACATGGGGTTATCAGAGTCCAAGCAGAGAGAAGAGGGCACCCGCATGCCAGGGTCACCCAAGGCAGGGGGTTGGACCCAAAGCAGGAGACAGGGTATGCCCTCTGGAGACAGAATCTGGCATAAGGAGTCAGAGCCAGAAAAGGGCAAGAGGGTGTCTGTGCAGGAGACTTGTCCTGTTGCTCACAATGTTCACTTTAATTACTTGCTTATGATGGTGTCTCTCAGGCATCATCTACCGCTATTCTCTTTCCCTTTGTAATAGCTATTGTGCAGAGGGGTGCATTTAAACTATTTAAATACCCCATGTTTCATTATTAATTTCGATACTTAAACTGTCCCCGACTCTGCCGGCTCAGGTCCTTTCAGGTTGGCTTCACAGAGCCCTTCTTTGCCTGTTTTCTTGTTCTTGGCACCTGCCTCTGCTTCGGTCCTGGATCGGTCATTTCTCCAAGAAACCATAGGTCCCTTTATTGAAAAACAGTAATTAAAGGGTAATAGTTGGGTACTAGTTATGCTCATTAGTGAAAACAACATTTTCGTACATATAAAAATACATTTATATCTCTACTTATTAAAAATTGATTCATCTAAGCCCAACACAACTCCACAGGAAGGATTCATTTTAGTTTCTCCCTTCCCATATATTTGTAATTTCCTTCTCCAACAGTGAAAAACTTGGGTTCTGTTCTTGTTAGTACAAATACTATTTGATAAATCCCACAGTATGTAGCCAGTCCTCTCCACTGCCATATCCTCCCCTGGGTCAATGTCTCCCTTATGCGACTCAGGCTTTGACACCATGTTAGGCGGAAATGCCCTTCCCCAAGGTGTCAGCCTGGTAATCCCCTATTCATCTAACAAGATTCAAGAATCACCTCCTCTCTGAAGTTTCCCCTGACTATTCCTCCCAGGCAGAATTAAGGGCGCCTTCATTTTGCTCCTTGTGTTCCTGTAGAATTGTTCGGTACTTGCATTACTGCATAGATCACAATGTGTTTTTTTATTTTGTATTTTATTTAACTTATTGGGGTGACATTGGTTAATAAAATGATATAGGTTTCAGGTGCACGATTCTATCATATGTCATCTGTATATTACATTGTGTGTTCACCACTCCAAGTCAAGTCTCCTTCCTATATCACAATGTATTTTAACTCTTTGTTGACATATGTGTCCAGTTATTCTACAAGTACTAGAGAGTAGGAAGAGATGATCTGATTCAATTTTAGAATTCACAGGTACTCAATAAATACTTGTTTAAAAAAGAGCAATCATTTTTTGTTATAACTGTTGGTAGGTCAGTTCCCTATAAAATCCTGACTGACTTTGGTTAGTTGGATAGTTGTTGGTTCATTGATGCATAAGGCTTGGTCTTGCTACACAGCATAAAACAGACCAGTGAAAAAATTTGTAGGAGACAGTTTTACCATTGTTCCTAATTCTTCTCCTTCTCGGATATATCTTCAAAGTTTTTGTCAGCCTTCTGGATGACAGGCCGCTCTGGTCATTAGCGAAAGCAAGCCATCAGAATGCAGCTCTGTCCTGGGCTACGCCACTGCCGGCGGTCACCGTGCCAAAGAACGCCTCTGCAAAATTCCTGCTGCTCCCCCAAACACACTCCTACTCACTCCACACTAGCAGTAAAATAGCTACACAAAACAGGGGAAATCCTATAAGTAAATAGCAGTTTTTTAGTACATTCAAAACACACAGTACTATATTTAGCACATACACACGATACACAAAACATTTCAAATGCAGAGAGCAACTGGAGGTATCAAACAAAGATTCGAAGTGGCTAAATAGTAATTAAAGCAAAAAAAAAAAAAGAAAGAAAGAAAACTTTAATGTGGAAAATGTTAATTAGGATTCAGGGGTCAGGACTTCAAATGCCTCCCTTATAAAGTGAAACATAGGTTTCTGGAATAACCTAGATACTGAAGTCCACTTGCAACATGAAATTTTTTTTAATAGCAAGAAAATGCATTTTAAAAATCTGAATCTCAACCTACATTAGATATGAAAGCTCTTATACAATTGCATTCCATATCTTTGTCATCTGTGATCATATAATAAATATATACATCTTAGGAATAACTTCTTCGGGAAACGGACAAACAACATGCCACTTGCTGATACCTAAAATGTGTATATAATCTAACAGATATCCAATAAAAAGGCTGAATAAGTAGCAAAAAGAAAAGGCTTTTCCAGCACCAGCCCTATGTTATCCCATTTGTCGTGTCTCCAGTAACAAGGAAGGATAAATGACCACCTTTATCCAAGGTCCTCTCACAAAACTGGCAAAATCCACTCCATCAGCTCTACAACAAGAGTTCCAAAGCCTAACTATTTTAGCCTAAAGTTTTGTTTCCTCTTTAAATGAAAATACTAACAGCGCTTCCTCCTCCTAAATGCATTTACCAATCAATCACACTTCAGTATAAATTAACCATCAGCTCCCACAAGTAGTTTTTGTAAGTACTTGTTACAAAGCTGGAAAGAAATGATACTGCGTCCATACAGTTAGAAGTTAACATTGACCGAGGCAGGGAACCAGAGATGATGAAAGCAAGCTCTGTAAACTCAATTTCAAAGGTTCAATATTAGTTCTTCTTAATCTACTTCTCACTACACAGCCCATTCCAGCTCTACTCCTCACACAAAACCTGTGGTGCACTTGTAATAATTACAATGAAGAAGAGGCTTTCTCTCTAGAAAAAGATTTGGGCAGGAAGAGTCAAAGGAAATGCGGCGTGAGGAACAGAAATATCGAGCAGGTAGAAAGAAATGAGGTTGGCCATTTATGGCCCACGTCCTTCACCCACGATTTGATAGAATTTGATCAAAGAATAGTGACAAGCCTAGGCCAATTGTTTCAGCTCACTTAACTAGAAGTAATTAACCACTTTAAATAAAGCTGTTCTCACAACACAGTGGAACCCAAAAACTCCACAACACAATTGAATCAAAGTTCAATTTTCAGACAGACTCATAGATTCATGAAGACACCCTGTTAAATTATTCACACAATTTCAGTCCTCCCCCAGGTTTAACACAAATGGAGAGTTCACCTGCTGTTCTATTGATGTGAAAGAAGAAAACTGGACTCGGAGAAGAGTTCCTAGATATGTATTACCCAAGAAAATTCACTGGGTTTTCACCTGGCATTGTATCTCTGCCTGCCATATGGTTTACATGACCATGTCATCACGTACATAGGAAAGGACTGGAACACAAGTGAATCTTCTGTGTAAATTCCCGCTATTTCAGATATAAAATAATCTCTCATATCGACATATGATGAATAACCAAAACTCATTGTATTTTAATGAACTAAAACTATGCTGCGATAAGTTCAAAATGGAAACCAAAGGCAGACTAAAATGCATTAAATGTTAAATAGCTTCAGGTTCTGTAGGTTGAAATTAGTCTTTTCTGATCCTTGATTTGAATTATAGTCAGCTTCCATTTCTAGTTAAATACTTGGGAAGAATGTTCTATAACAGGCTCCTTGAAAGAATTTTCCAAAATTACTGCAAACGCATAATTAAGTAAACTATTTCAGTATACAACTGAATTAATCAAATTGTGTTTACCCTCACCTGAGAGATTATATTGCTAAAGTCGGCAGCTGCACTACTGAATATTGCAAGGTTCTGCATTACTGTCAGTGAAGACCTGCTCCACCCTTCCATCAACTGTAAGAAACCGCTGAGACGCACAAGGTATTGGGCAATCTAAGAATGGACAAGATGCGTAGTAGTCACTGGCCGATTGTCCTCATTCCCTGCTACACATCAGCCTCACTGTTTTGAAGAGGGAGCTGAAAACCCTGCTTAGCACAGAAAGAGGTCAGTACCAAAATTCCCTCTCCTCCCTCCCTCATGCCCCACCATGCAGCTGGCACTGTTCTCCCCGGCAGACACAGCTCCCTGAACATAATGGTGCAATCACCACTTCAAACATCATTACTATCTAAAATAGATAACCCACTTGCAAGTTGACTATTTTTATAGATACATTTTCATGCAGTTTAACTGCTCCATTTGTGATTTATTCCACTTAACCAATGCAGTTTCCCTAGAAGTATCTTATATCTGAGTCCCAATAACCACAATTGTCCAAATAGTTGCAAAAATTACAAGGCTTCCAAGTTGCCTCTTATCTCCTTGTGCCCATCAACAAAAAACTTCATGAGCTGAATCCTGAATCTGAAAAAATGTATAAGCTATCTGGCTTACTGATCTACTTTTTCACAAAGGAGTCTTGAGAACTGGATTCTTCACGTTCGACAAGAATTTACTAAATACTCTTTATATAGTGCTTGGCATTTTGAGGCATTAAGAGAATCAAGTAAACTGGAGGCATTAACAAACTTCTTATCCCTTTATTAAAATACAAATAACTCTTAATCAAGACACACTAAAAAAGAAATAATTTAATATACATTTTAAATGGAAATTATTTTTATTTGGATTAAAAGGCAGTTGTGCCAAAGGAAGTTATTTGAAAAGGTTGTGCAGCTGTCCCATGAAAAATATGTTGAATAAAATGAAATTTCCCATATATCATGGATGAAGAAAAAGGAGGGCGGCAACTCAATTTCAGTAGTCCGATGAGCTCTGAGGAGCTCAGATTTCTGCAAGGATGAAAAGGAGTGGTGAGGAGTACAACTAAAAACAACACAGAAGAAGTATATACTTGTCCTGGAAAAATGCTAATGTCCCTCTCAGTTAAGTTTGAAAAAAGAGAAGGGAAGTATAAAAGTTCACTGCTATTGCAGCTAATGTAACCTTGAGCTCTGACAGAGTAACAGTAAAAAACCATGGATGCTTTTAGACCACAAGAGTATTTCCTATGACATTGAACAATGCCAAGAATCTGATTCTTTCCAACTTCTATTTTGCTTCTATCTTCCCTAGTGAGAATCATTCTCAAACCAGGAAAGATAAACAAATAATGTTAGGAGATTTCTGAAGCTGCAAACAGACAGAGATCCTAAGAGACTCTTGGCTGCTTCAAATGAGTGTTAGTATCCAAAACCAGAAGAATTAGATATATCAACATTGGGCATCATCAATGGTTCACTCCCAGGAGTAAGCTATAATAAAGTAGCCTGATTGGGGTGGAAGTTGTAGACATACTACTAAAGGGGTAGATTAAAGGAATGCCATAAACAGAATATAGTGTGTATTTATAAAGGCAGTGGATAAAACACCCCTTAATATTCTCATTGGTATATTAGAAAGAAGTAGCTGACAGTTCCATCAAGTGGCCTCAATGTTGGTAGAAATACCATGCATAAGATTGTTACTTTTAAATTTATGCTAAGCTGAAGAGAGGTTCTTTAGAGATGTATCACGGTGTGTTGAAGTCCAGCTATAGAAAACATGCTTATTCAATCTACAGATGATGCAGAGAAGTGGGTATGCTGAAAGAGAGATATGGGAGTCACAAAGTTCTAGACAGATGATAAATATAGGTTAAGACAAGCATGATTAAATGTAATAGGAATAATTTAAGTCCAAGCAACATGTTTACAAGTACCAGGTAGGGGAACCATGGCTCCACAAACCATTGGGAAAAAAATGCCTGGAAGTTTTTAGTATCAGCTCGGTGTGAACCAACGTCATTATACAGCTGAGAAAAAAACTGACTTGAATTAAGGTACGTCGTAGATCAACAATAATGAAGTGACAGCTTCATTGTGTCATGTTTTATATAGCCACTGTTTTATTTTAATTTACCTAATACATGTGCATTGTAGGATACTGGAAAATGTACATAAGAAAGAAGAAAATACTGATTATCCACAATTCCACCACTTAAAGAAGAATACAGTTTATATGTTGATGTTTATACCAGACAGAAGCTTATACCAGACTTCTTCATGCAAATTATAAATGTTCGCACACACTTATTTTTTCTTTAAAAAATGGGATCATACTACAAATACTATTTTGTAACCTGTTTATTTTTGGTTTTGTTTTTTAATTCAACAGTACATCAAGTCTCAGCGTATTCTACACAGATCCAGTGACAGCTAGTGCATTTTGCTCATTTTCTGCTCACTGCACGTAAAGGGAGTCATTGCAAAATTTGAGAATATACAAAGAAGGAAAAATATAGTAGTGAAAAGTATGAAAATCTAAGTTCACCTACTCTGTAATGCCACATAACAAAAGGTTGATGGAAACAATGGTATTTCCACGAAAAAAAAATAGAAGATTTATAATGAAAACAATATAGCTAACTGCATGCACTTGAAGAACTGTCCTGACAGATGCATTAAACTACTTTATATTGACCCATGTGGCCACACTAACACCAATTTCTGGAAATTAAAGGGAAGTGGATTTTAACTCAATAAAAGGGTTTTTTTTTAATGATTAGAGCTGTCAAAAAGTGGAATGGATCTAGTCACTGGAGGGTTTAACAGGGATGCAGCAACTAATTGGTAAAGGATGTCAGAGGTAATTCCTCCAGGTGAGATGTTGAAGTAAAGGCCCCATTCTATTTGAAGAGTCTGCGATTCTAATGGAAACCTTACTACAGAAATTTACTCCAGTCCAATATACACTTAATGATCCGTAGTCATTAAGGTCTTAAGAAACAGAGTCCAGTGCTTTAGATATGCGTGAAAAGTTATAATAACTCTAATGGTGAACATCAATGTGCTATAGATGCTTTGCATTCATCACTTACCAACTCATTTAATTCAACAACGCTGCATGGTAGGTACTATTGTTATGCTATTCCCATTTTGTAGAAAAGAACAGTGAGGCTCAAAGAGATTTTTATATTTGCTCAAGGTCATTCTTGCGTTAAAAATTGCATCATCACTCAAGCATACCTGATTGCCCATCGCACAGCCACTGCTCACTTCATAGGCTACATGTAATCAAACCCATCTTCACAAAGTTCTTCATCAGTGAACCCTCAAAGGGCAGTCATAAGATTTTTTTTAATTAGAGAAAAATTAAGGATTTTTAAATTAAATTATTCATAGCAAAACAAAATGATCAGATTAGATGATCTCAACCGTATACTTTAAACAACTTCTGAGACTAAAACAGTCAATGAATAAGACATAAGATGTAGTAGAGCAAATGTGAATCACATAATTTCACACATTCGCCAGTACTGATCATGTGACCTTGGACAAGTTCTTAGTCTTCCTGTCTTGTTGGTCCTTCATCTGTGAAATTAGGAATGACCTACTTAAGGTCCACATAGAATTTTTTTCAAGATTTCACTTATTTATTTTAGAGAGAGGGGAAGGGAGGGAGGGAGGGAGGGAGAGAAACATGCATGTGAGAGAGAGAAACATCTATCGGTTGCCTCTCCCACGCCTCCAACTGGGGACTCGGTCCACAACCCAGGCATGTGCCGAGACTGCGAATTGAACTGGTGACCTTTCGGTTTGCAGGCCACACCAGCCAGGGCTAGGTTCTATACAGAGAATTGAATGAGATGATAGATGTCAGCATTTAGCATAGGATCTAACACTGTTATTACCCAATACAAGAAATAAATGGGGAGGAGGGTGTAGGAGAGATAAAACTTTGCAAAGCTCATTCCAAAATATTTCCAAATTTCTAGGTGTCATTATGTTTGAGGGGAAAGGGACACATTTTCCATTATTCCATAAATAAATTTCCGATGGTAATCATTTATGAAATAAAGTGACAACTAAATAAAAGGTGCCTTCTCTTAGGAATTTCATTTTATGCAAATGATCATCCAAAGAATACAACTTCAACTCCCATTTTCTTCAAAGGCACTGCTTTAGTTGTTTATTCAGTATGAGATAGATGAATGCAAACTTTAAGGTTATTGGTTTTGATTTTGATTTTTACAACTCTGTTCACACTACTCTAATAAACATGTTTTCGGTTTCATTGTTTTCTATGTGCATTCTTGTTGTGCAGCTACTGCCACTACCTCTGATAAAACCTTTCATTCAAGAAGTACACTGGGGGTCACAATTTTGATATTTAATGTTTACTAACATTAAATAGTTGGTATTTTATTCCTAATATTTGACATCTATTCTTTTTTTTAATAGCATGACTGAGAAACTAATAGATATTTGCCTATCACAAAAATAGGCTTTTTAAAATACTGTATAGCTCAATGAAATGAACTGTTCTCAAAGAATTCTTTAACGTTATTCCAAGGGAATTGATTATTTTTAGAAACCTCTTTTAACACATAGTTTTCTAGCCTTAATCATTTTTATAACTGATATAATATACTGGCAAACATTTATTTTACCTTCAACTTGAAACTGTAACCAGATAAACTGCTTTTGTATAAATTACCTGTGACTAAGGCGATTACGGGAGCTATAATCTGAAATATGTACACTCGTCTACTTGGATATATTGAACAAGGGAGTATATTACCAAGGGAGTACACCAAGAGTCATTACTTTTAAGATCTACTGAAAAAAGTCCCATAAATATTTATTGTTCTGAAGTGAACTGTCACTACGAAAAAAATATCCCTGTCACAAGCATAGATAATCACATATGGAGCTTTTTTAAAATCCCAGCAACTATTTTCCAATTAAATTCACTGTAATGCAAATATTTTAATTTACCCTACTGGCCAGAATGGCATTTAATTGCATTGTCTGACCACTACAACATATGAGAATGGCGTAAAGAACACAATGTCATCCTCCAAAAGTTTGTATTAAGTGCTTGTTAAGAGTAGCACAGAACAGCTTTTTAAAATCATGAAAATCACTTGGGCTTTTATCTTTTTTATTTAATTTGAGAGAGAGGAAGGGATAGAGAGAGAAAGGGAGAGGAAAACATCGATTTGTTGTTCCACTCATTGGTTGTTTCTTGTATGTGCTCTGATCCCGGATCCATCCCACAACCTTGTTGTGTCAGGACAACGTGCTAATCAACTGAGCTACCTGGCCAGGGCTAACTTGAGCTTTTACATTTTTTTTTTTTTTACAAGTACAGCTAAGTTGCCTAAGACATGTTTTAGGGTGAAGATATGGGTGAATAATGCCTCACAAAATATCCAAGACAAATGGAAAAGCCATGATCTTAGAAACTAAAGAAATTTCCTTGAATTTTATCTAGTGAATATTCTTCAGGGTTCCTCCCTCCCAACTGATTTCATTTGTCCATCAAATCAACTTTTAAGTTTATGGTTTTTGAAATATGAAAATCAACCCTGCTATTTTTCTAAGGTACTGCTTGCTGAATAAAGACCTTGACATTTTTTTAAAATGTCATCTTAGATTCTCCAAGCAATATTAGTCTCACCTGCAACATCTTCACATTAAAAGGCCTCTACCATATTCCAAATACAGTATCCCAGTCCTGACCTGGCATCCTTTATCCTGAGATATAAAATAAGTTTTCACTCAGCTATGTCCAGGTAACTGAAAGTGCTTCTGGGCTGCCTCATCAAGTTTTATACACACCCTGCACTGATGCCATCTCATCAGAAGATTCACTTTCTTCATTTTGTGGGATCACAACCTACAGCAGAGCAAATGTCTTCTGAACGAGAAGGTAGCAGCAACCAAAGGCAGTGGCTTTTGCAGGGTAATTGCATGCACGCAAGAGCTTCTCTGCCAATTTCACTTAAATAGACACACACACAAAAAGGCTGGGTTCGAGGCTGGAAATATATAATAAACACTGATGGAAAGCGTGTGCAACGCCGATTTTCTTCTAGCAACACTAGTACATGTTCAAGTTCTGCACCACAGCCCTGAGAAAAGTATCTATTGACGCATGGATGGAAGGCTATTTTAAAATTACTCAAAGAATTGGAGGCGTCCATCTGACTGGGAGGCTCAAGCCTCCCTTCCATACTCACTGTCTGTTTTCCTGCCTAATTTAAGAGTGAATCCCTGGCAGCCAGCAGGTGCAATTACCATGAGGAGCAGCAGGTACCCATCACAATGCATAAGGAGGTATGCAATCCCGAAGCAGGTGCCCGTCCTTACCTTAGCAGATTAGACAGGGGCAGGGGTCCGGATCCACCGCCCAGGATCCCTCCTTTCCTGCCAGACAGGAGTTTCTCCACCAGAGCCACATTGCCAGTGCGAGCAGCTTCCAGCAGCTCCTGGTCCTTCCCCATAGTCTCTCACCGATTCCCTCGCAGAGTCCTTTCCCCCTCCGAGTCTTTCTCCCCGCCCACCCTCACACCCCCAAATCCAGGGCCCTCCCGCCCCACCCTAAAATAAAGCGACTCGGGTGCTTTGGGGGAGCGGGCGTTGGATGGTGAGGACTGGGGAGGTCGGAGCAGAAGGAGGCGGGGAGCGTCCTCGCCGGAGCCGGAGCGCAGTGCACGACCGCGCCGGCGATGGCCCTGGCGCCCTCGCACCCCGGCTGGATCTCGCTTCTGCTTCGGCGCCGGGCGGGCCCCGCGGTGAGGCGGCGAAGAGGAGCCGGGCGGCTGCGGCTCCCGCGGCCGTGGCCCGTGCCGAGGCAGGGCGCTGCAGACGAGCCGCGGCGGGCGCGTGCCGAGGGCGGCGGCGGCGCAGCGGCTGGGGCAGGGCGTGCGGGCGCCCGGGTCCGCCGGCGGCGGCTCTGAGGCCTGGCGCGCGGGGCGGCCGGCGCGCTGGGGGCGTGTGCGCGCGGGCAGGTGCGGCCAGGGATCGGCCCAGAGTTGGGCGGGGGGGTGGGGAGGGAGGAGGCAGGGCTGGGATGGGGGCGGGGCCCCGGGACGGTGTTATCCTCGTTTTCGAGTGCGGGGACCCTCCCTCCTCCGGTCTCCTTGGGAGAGGTTTAACCGTGTGATGACTGGAGTTCTCCGGGCCGCCGCACCTCCTCCTCAGCCCGTTAGGCACCACACCTCGGGTCAGTCACGACGCTCGAGGAAAATCCTCCATGACGGGCATGGGGAGGCCGGCGATGCTGGAAAGGGGCCCTTGTGCCATCTCTTCTATCCGCGTCCAAGCAACTTGACCCGCGTTTCGCGCTAAGACGGCTGAGATCTGCCCTTGGTTAGAAAGAAGAGGACTGTTTTATCCTAGTTGCCGTGGCACTAAACAGTTTGTGGCCGTACCAGTTTTTTCTACGGCTTTGAGGATCTGCTGACTTGTAAAAAATACCAGGAAAAAAGGCTCTTGCTGAACACCGGGGAAATATAAGTGGGCATGGAATAGAGACCCACTGTAATTTGCATATATCACCAACAATTCACTGTGCATGGCCGGCTTGATTGTGTTATATGCTCTCCTTGCCCGTGGTGAACATGCGTTTCTTTTCTTTTGAAACTTCCCGTGACACCTTGTGCTTTGCCTTGCCCTTGGGATACACTTCATAAATGTGTTGGGAGTAAAGGGACATACGAGGCACTCTCAGCAACCCAGTGATCTGGATATTATTGCACTATATCCATTTTGGGAATGAGAAAGTAGTGGCACAAAGGGTAAATTAAATTTCTCAGTAAGTGGTGACGACTGAACCCAGAACTGATTCACTGCACAGCCCATAATCTCCCTAGTACACCTTACTGTCTCCAGGAAGAAACCAAAATGGACGGACAATAATGATCGCAATCATTTGATGAGCAGTTACTATGTACCAGAAACTGTGCTAAGTGCTTTCCGTG
This sequence comes from Mormoops blainvillei, assembly GCA_004026545.1. Classification (NCBI taxonomy): domain Eukaryota; kingdom Metazoa; phylum Chordata; class Mammalia; order Chiroptera; family Mormoopidae; genus Mormoops; species Mormoops blainvillei. Next base: position 82,313 of record PVJD01003286.1, on the reverse strand, counting down.
TTATCTCAACCCTCATAACCATCCCCTGAGAACAGTACTATTTTTATCCCTATTTTACAAATGAGGAAACTGACTATCCCAAGAAAGTTAGCCAAGGTTCAAATGCAGGACTGCCTGCAGAGATTTTAAATAAATAACTGGAGAAAACTTGAAAGACATTTAGAGATAAGTAACAGCACAAGTATATATATTTTTTAATTTATGGAATTCAGTATTCTGAGATTTCACTTGAAAGGGTCAAAGTAGTAGGTAAATTATGGTTACTCATGGGAGGTTTCCTGACAGAAGTAGATTTTGAGGTACTAAGGTTTTTGTTTGTTTTGTTTATGTTTTAGAATTTGTTTTAACGATAATATTATGTGTGAAAATAATATGATCATAGACATAATGGGACTACCAGACCACTTAAAGAAGCAAGCCATCAAATTCATTTTGAAAATTCCATACAGAAACCTTAGTTCCATTTTCCTAATGTTGCCACCTAAGCAAAACACACATTTAATCATGGCAGTTAGTGACTGGGGGGCTCCTGAGTCATCTTATTCAGAATCATCTCCCAATGGGATAATCATTAGTAATGACTAACACTAAGAATCAGTTCCAGAGTTTCAGGAGCTCTATTTAAAGCCAGTTTTCATCTCCAAACTCTTTATGTTTAGTAACGTCATAGCTTCTATTGAAAAGAAGAAAGGCTTGGCTGCAGGGGACCAAATGTGCAAATTAAACATGAAAATATCCCTAGCTGCTGTGGCTCAGTTTGTTGGAGCATCATCCCATAACAGAAAGGTTGCAGGTTCCACGTTCAGTCCCCAGGTGTGATCAATTTCTATTCTATTGTTAATTACACAAATAAAAAATGGATTATCTCTTCTCTGCATTTTTCTAATTGAATATTTTTATCAAAATCTATCTTTGCTATTCTGAATTTATAGTATTAATGATAGTTGTAAGTTTACATTATACTCATATACCAGGAATGATACTAGATTCTTCTTCTCATTTTATATATACTGTATATATAATATATGTAGGTCATTGGTAATATATTTTATACACATATACACAGACTGGTCAGGATCAAATGAGACTAAGTGAAGAATCCTGTATCATTCCTGGTATATAATAACATCATAGGCATATTTATACATGCATTATGCATATTATATATAACCATATGGTATCTACCCTATGAGGCAGATATAATTCCTGCAGAACCCCTGAATCCCTTAATGCGAATGCTGATATACACAGATCTAATTGTGTACACTTTTTGGCAAGTTGAGAATTATTGCTCCAACATACACGTATTGCAAGTCACTGCTCTTGGGGTTGATTAATAAAAGAAGGTATCAGGGCCCTGGCTGGTGTGGTTCAGTTGGTTGGAGTGTCATCCTGTGGACCAAAACATCATGGGTTCGATTTCCAGTTAGGGAAGATACCCAGGTTGAGGTTTTGATCCCCAGTTGGGGTGCATATGAGAAGGCAACCAGTCAATGTCTGTCTGTCTGTCTCTCTCTCTCCCCCTCCCTCTTCCCCTCTCTCTAAAAGCAATGAAAAAAAAGAAAAAGGTACTAGGGGTTAAGACTAGAAAAGGGAGGTAAAGCAAAAGACAAAGCAAGTATAGAAGTGTTTGCATACCCACGAAATAGTCTTTGGAAACACTGAAGGAACACGACTCTAGATCAATCTTAGAACTATGTAAAAAAAAGTCTGCTTTCTGCAAGAAAGAGGAAACGATGATATTTTATAGCACCAAGTTATCAACTGAGCTAAGATAACTCTGTGATTTAGAGAGTGGGTTTGGAAAATACCTGCTTTCTTTATCTCGAGCTCTGCAGTTACTCTGCATAACAGCTGTGTTAGGCTGTGGAACAGAAGTCAACAGCTACAGGTTACAGAATATGAAGGCACAAAATATCTAAATAGAAGACCAAGTGTTTGCCTGCTGCAGGTTCATTTATTTGTCTCCGCATCCCTACTTGGCACAAACTCTGCCTGTCACCATCTTCCTGAGGAAACCTGGAAACCAACCATATCATGACGTTTGCAGTCTTTCTGAATTTATGGTCATGAGTGTTGAAGGCCATGGAATGTCGAGCACCCATCTTCTCCAGGTTCTAACCAACTGAGAATAGACACAAAGAACCAAATGAGCAACTCATTAGAGTATCATCTTTATTACTAGGTCAGGTAACAAAATGCAGGTATCCCTACTAAAATTAGACTGAAAATGAGACTAGGACCTACCTCTCTGTAAATGTGTACCCTGAGACCTACCTATGGAGAAAGTTAGACCTGCACATATATGCCCAGCCTGACTACAGTGGGGTCAGAGGACTGGAGAGACTGATAAGTGTCCAGGTCCTGATCGAAGTATGCCCACCATCTTGGGGTAGGAAGTGGAAGAAAGCTCACTGCCCTTCTTAGTGATTCAACATATAGGTAGGTCTGGGCAGCAAGAAAGTCAGAGTTGAGCCAGTATCTTGTTTAGAAAGCAAGATAACCCCACCCACATAGATCTGCCAGGAGGGAACTTTGAAGACTTTGCATTAGGTAACCTTGGGCAACCAGCTGGCTATACATTTGACCAATTCTGCCCCTTGCAGAAAGTTTTCATTGAATTAAATTGTAATACAAAGTCCTTGACTTTTATCAGCAGTAATGACATGTTATCAATGGGACATAAAGATGTTCTTGGAAGTTTTGCCCATTACTTATTTAGTGAATTCTATATTGAACCCAATATTTACAAAGTAATTAAACTACACAGGAAAGTTTTGCTACATCTAAGGAATTCATTGTCTGATAATAACTAATAAATTGACTTTCCCCTTTAGTTTTAGGAAACTAAGCCAAATTTAAGATTTGACATATCTGTGATCTTTTTGCATCCTGCTAATTACTCTTTACATATTTTTACATATTTTTGCCTTGATTTTTTAAATATTTAGTTGTACTTTGTTCGATATGTTTTTATTATATATATATGGATCTGTGTTATTGAACTTGTATCTGTATTATTGAATTTGCTGCATGCCAGGTACTGCTTTAGGTAATAGAATAATGAGTAGAAGCCAACATATTCTTTCTCCTCATGGAACTTCAATTGAAAATGATAAAAAATTCCAGAAATGAAGGAAAAGTACCCCATTTTCTCTTTCTTTTTGGAATTATTTCACTGATTCTCACATGAAAGCAGGCATAGAGAATATCTTGAAGCTTAGTTTTTCCTTCAAAAAGTACTATAAGAAACAAACTTATTTTGGCCTTAAGGATACAAATAAAGTGTAAATTTCTCATCTTTTCATTCACTCAACACTTCTTGAGTGACTGCTACATGCCAGGAAGCTTGTCAGGCGCCAGCGATTCAGCAGTGAGCAAGGCAAATATGGTCACAGTTGCCATGGAGCTAACACTTTATCCAGGAAAAGAGACATAGGACAAGTATTAACAAATGTACCGAGTGTCATAAAGAAGATGCCATAAGGGCTATGGGTGTGAGTAACAGGGACACCTAGCTAAGTCTTACAGGTGAGCAAAAGACTTGTCTCCAAGGGAGATATTAAACTGAGACCTGAGAGGAAAAGTGGCAGAGAGAAGCAGGAAGTAGAGAAAGAGTGTCCCATGCAGAGAGCTGTTTGGGAATCACCGCACTTTGCTCGAGGGGGCAGTCAGGAATTACACACTCAGAGCTAAATTCCCACGTCTCCTCCTGCCATCCCTTTCTTTACCTTTGCTTCTACTTTGTTTCCTTCACTCACGCCTCCCAATCATGTTTGTATTTTTATGGAATTTAAGTTTATTATTGTTATTGAGTGTTTTTAACTTCAAAATTCTATGTGGTATTATACAAATCCTCTTTCTAAAAATCAAGTTGCTTTTTCACTTGTACATGGCCTCTGATTCTTTTTAATTGGTGGTAGTCCACTTCAGAGAAGTATCCCCCTTTCTTGATATGAAAAAATCCCAAATAAACCATGGCTTGTACCTTTTTTAATGTCTGTGTATACTTTGTGGATCAATGAATAGGAAAGGGAATTAGTTGCCGGAAACAATATGAAAACAAAGCTAAGCTGAATATGAAAAATTAAATAGTTAATTCTAACTATAACTGTCCAGCATGCATATGCTTTTTAATTCTCTTACGATAACAAAGAAACACATGCAACTAATTATTTATATTTGCCACAATCCAAAGCCCTCCTACCTTCCATATTCATGGGCCAGCTTCTTCCTGTCACCCAGCTGAGGTCCAAGCCTGCCAATTAGGGGACCAAGCTGGGCTGGATTTGCAGCCAAGAACAGAAGGGGACTAATTGTGAGATTTTCCTGGACTCAGTAGCTAACGTTATCTGTCTAAATGTATGTGTCAACTTCTACAATGGTACCTAAATGCTTTCCAAAGCACTCTTTCCATTATACCACAAACTGTGGTTTTGTAAAAGAAAAGGCACTAGCATTGTGGTCAGAAGACCTTGTGTGACCTGTATTTAACTTAAAAAACTTATAGAAGACATCAGGGTCAACAGAAAAGTGTAACATATACCCTCACAGGTGTATTGGTTTTCTAGGGTTGCCATAACACAGTACCACACACTAAGTGGCTTAAACAACAGAAATTTATTTGCTCACAGTTCTGGAGGCTAGAAGTCTTAGATCAAGGTGTTGACAGGCCTCTGTTTTGGGTTTTGTTTGTTTGGTGGGGTTTTTTTTTTTTTCTTTTTTGAGGCCTCTTCCCTTGGCTCGTAGATGGCTGTCTTCTCCCGATGTCTTCACTTGGTTCTTCCTTTACAGGCACACGCATATGTCCTAATTTCCTCTTGTTATGAGGACACCAGTTATATTGGATTAAGGCCCATTCTAATAACCTCATTTTAACTTAACTACCTCTTTAAAGACCCTTTCTCCAAATATTGGGTTGGCCAAAAAGTCCATGCTGTTTTTTCCATAAAAGACACATTTTTCATTTTCATCAATAACATTACTGATTTGAATATTTTGAGTATGTTGGCCATCTCCCGCTACTGACTTCTAGTGGGTAGAGGCCAGCGGTGCTGCTAAACATCTTCCAGTGCATGAGACAGCCCCAGAGCAAAGGATTATTTGGCCAAAACGTCAATGATACCAAGAAACTTTGCAAACCACTTTTGACATGTTCGATCAGTCACAGCACCTTCTCCATACACTGCACAAATATTTCAGTTGTGTTTTTACCCTTCTAGAAATAATAAAGTAAAATACACCAAAAATGTTGCATATCTTCTTCCATCTTCTATATTAAAATGGCTGCACAAAATTCACCAATTTTGACAATTTTTTAAAAATGCACGCTAATATGACAGCTGTCACAATACAATCTAACAAAATTGTTTCAAGCAAAGTTAAAGACAACTAAGCACTACTAGAGCCATTGTATGGAAAAAACTAAATGAAGTTTTTGGCCAGCCCAATACAATCACATTCTTAGGTATTGAGGATTAATAATAAGGGCTAATAACGTCAACATATGTATTTGGGGAGGACACAATTCAGTCCATAACAACAGGGTTGACTGATGTTTTGAGGATCATATTAAATGAGACTAAAGAAGTAAAGGTATTTGACTTACTAGATTTTAGACAATCATACACTTTACAAAGTATTCCAGCATTTCGAATACCCACCTGGCACCATACATAGCTATTACAATATTATTTACTGTATTTCCTATGCTTTAGTTTATATCCCCATGACTATATTGTAACTACTGCTTAGTACTTCTTGCGCAGGGACTGTTCTCTGTATCATTCCAATTTTAGTATACGTGCTGCCGGAGCAAGCACCCAATTAGTACTTCTTAATCCTTTCGCCTTTACCCAGCCCTGCAGCCTTCCCTCCCCTCTGGTATCCATTAATCTGTTCTCTGTATCAACATGTCTGTTTCTACTTTGTTTTTTTAGATTCCACATATAATTGAAACCACATGGTATTTGTCTTTTTCTGTGTGGCTCATTTCTTTTAGTATAATACCCTCTAGGTCCATCCATGCTGTTATAAATTGTAATATTTTAGTGATTTTATTCTTTTTTGCGGCTGAGTAATATTCCACTGTATATGATGAGATGTACAACTTCTTTTATCCACTTGGTCTACTGATGGCACTTGGCTTGCTTCCATTTCCTGGCTATTGCAATTAATGCTGCAATGAACATAGGGATGCATATATTCTTTCCAATTAGTGTTTAGGGTTTCTTCAGTACACCCAGAAGTGGAATCGAGGATCATCACGCAGTTTCATTTTTAATTTTTTGAGAAATCTCCACACTGTTTTCCGTAGTGGTTGCATCAATCTGCATTTCCACCAATAGCACACTAGGGTTCCCTTTTCTCCACATCCTTGCAAACACTTGTTTATTGATTTATCAATGATAGCCTTTCTGAGGTGATATTTCATCATGGTTTTAAATTTCTTTTCTCTGATGATTAGTAATGTTGAGCAACTTTTCATCTTATAGGACTAAAGAGATGTATGTATTTCATCTTCCCATCTTCCTCCCATCATCTTACTAATTTTTAAAGCTTGTTTTATATTTTGATCTAAGAGGCAAATGACTTCTTTCAAAACAATGCTTATAGAATAAATGGCATTTTGAAGATAAGATTTAACTTCAAATTAATCTGTTATATTTAGCTAAAAGGGAAAAAACGTTTTTATATAAACAGCCCTAGAAATTGTTATTTTAAATCGCAAATGTTTGATACATTTCCTCTTAAATGACTGTTACTGTAATAAGCTATTATTCCAGAAAATCATTTGTGAAATGCATTATCAATGGTTGGCAATGTGTTCATTTCTTTAACAGAAATGCCACTCTTTTGGACTGCTCCTAAAGTCTTCTGGTCCAAAATCAGAATAAATTTTTTTAAAAACGTATTCTTCTTCTAATAGTAGATGATAATAGTGGTGGCAAAGATGAAGAAAAATAAGGCCCTGGCAGTCAGTTCAGTTGTTTAGAGACTTGCTCTGATATGCCAAGGTTGTGGGTTCAATCCCCAGTCAGGGCACATACAAGAATCAACAATTAATGCATAAATAAGTAGAACAACGAATTGATGTTTTCCCCTCTCCTTTTCTGTACCTAGCTAAAATCAATTTTAAAAAGAAAAATAATAAATAGCTAAATATAGATTTATTAATTCATACATTTTTATTCCCTGTGTAAATTATTCTGTTCATTTTGGCAAGTAATATACTATATTTTTCACAGTGACTTGACCAACACTTACCTTTAAAGTGTCTAAAATTACTGCATATTGTTATCTCAAAATCTGCTGTAAAATATATTTTTAATTATTTACATGTTCCCAAATTTGTTAAAGACAACTAACTTCAAATATATGGAGTGTTACTAAAAACTTTACTCATATTAAATTTATAATCTCACAGTTCTATAACTCAAATCATAATTGCTATCAAATTATTTATAATACAATTAGGATTTTTAAATATTGTAACAGGCATTTCAAACTGATGTTCATCAGCAAAAATGTATTTGCTGAATGGCAATTTTTTTTTGAGAAACCACCTTGAGGTTTAATGTACACACCCTTAAAATCATTACTGAAGCATACTTATACAACATAAAATTCACCCATTTTTAAGAAGTTGTATGAGTTTTAGTAAATATATAGGGTTGTGCAACCACCATTGGGGTCAAGTTTTAGAACACTTTAATCCCCCTTAACATTCCCTTATGTCCCTTTGCAGTCAAGCTGTCCTTGGTCCCCAGCCACAAAGCAGGCACTGATCTGCTTTCTGGTGTAGTTTTGCTTCTTCCAGAACTTCATATTTACATTTCCTGTCTTTTGTGTCTGGTTTCTTTCACTTATGATTATGCTTTTGATTCTTCCACAGTATTCTGTGTATCAATAGTTTATTGTTTTACTTGCTAAATTATATCCTATTGAATGCATACGCCACATTTTGTTTATACATTGACCAGCTGATGGATATCTGAGTTGCTTCTATTGTTTGGTTTTATGAATAATGCTATGAAAATTTGTGTGCAAATCTTTGGGTGAACATATATTTTCATTTATTGATAAACACCTAGGAGTGGCATTACTGGGACATGTAAAAGGTGTGTATTTCCATTTTAAAGACACTGAAAAGTTGTTTTTCAATGGCTGCCACATCTTCACCAACACTTGGCATTTCAGTCTTTTTAAGATATTCTAATAGGTATGTATCTCACTGTGGTCTTAATATGCATTTCCCTAATTACAAATGAAGTCAAGCATTTTTTTTAAGTACCTGTATGGGTCTGTTTCCTGTTTCTTAATATCTAGTTATCTGATTATGTTGCCAAAGTTTTTAATGACATCTGGATATGTCTTTTGTCAGATATGTGTTTTGCAAATATTTTTTCCCAAGCTTTAGTTTGTCTTTTCATTTTCTCAATGGTTTCAACAAGGAAAAGATTTAAATTTTTTGAACTCTACCAGTTTTTTCATTCTTGGTTCATGCTTTTTTGTAACATCTCTAGGTTACAAGGACTTTTTCCCAATGTTCTGTTCCATAGGATGTATATGTTTTTGCCCTTACATTTAGGTCTATGATCATTTTTAATTAATTTTAGTGAATAGTATAAAAAAATCAAAGTTTATTTCTATTCCAGTTGTGGATATACAGTTGTTTCAAAAACATTTGGATATACAATTGTTCCAAAAACGTTTCTTAAAAAAGACGATTCTTCTTCTATTAAATTTCTTTGACACCTTTACTGAAAATCAATTGACCACCTAAGTGTGGGCCCATTTTGGGACTATTAATTCTGCCTCATTCATCTGTATGTCTATTCTTATGAATCCTTTGATTTTAATCTTGTAGAACAAGATAACATTTAGAGAAAAATAATCATGTTCAATACCTTCCACCTGAAGCATACGATTTATCAAAATTTAAATACAGTAATAGGCAAACAAGGAAGATTAATCTTTCTTAAAATGTACTCTTTACTACACAGTTTAAAGCAAAAGTGGTAATTAGATCATTTTGGAATTTTTTTTTTAACTGGATCTGAAAAATTTTAGAAGGAAAAGCCCAATGTGTGAGGTAGTAAACTATTATTAAATACTATGTTGCTTATATTCGTTATATTCAAATTTAAGAGGGTTAAATGAACATGATTATAAGGCAATTAAAGCACAGTAAGAATATACATATTTCCTTTAAACTAGTTCACGTCTTCAGCCACAGATGAATTACATCTTTGTGTATAAAATATAATACTATGTGATGTAATGATAGAATCATTGTCACTAATTTTGAGAAATGAAGAACACAAGAGTTTCCAGAAGACTGAAGATGCACAGATGTTTGCATTTTCAAAACATAAAAAAATAGATTCCAGAAACTAAATGCTAATAAGCATGATATTGAAAGCTGGCAAAATTATAGAACAGATGAAGCATATAGTTTATCAACATCTTTTCAAGTGATCACTAGAAAATAAATTTTTTCCACCAAACTAAATTACTTAAATTACACACCTGAAAAATGACTAACAGATCCTGATTTATCGTGACTAGTAAATATTTATTTTTTAACAACCTCAAACCTTTCTCCGAGAAATCACGTAATGGAAAGAAATAAAACAAATGAAGTAAAAAGCAATGAAACCTAAACAGAATTATTTTTTAAATGTCACGAATAATTCTACCTGTGAAAAAATTTAAAAATCTTGATGAAATAAACTCATCTCAAATTATTAAAATTGATGCCCCTCCTCTGTGCATGACCAGCCTAGTGACACCAAGTATAAACTGAGAAATACCAAGGTGGAAGTTAAATACCTGAGTTTGAGTGCAGGTTAGAAGTCAGAACTAAAGATATGAATTTGGGACTAGTTAATGTATTTGTGGTATTTAAAGCTATGAGACTGGAAGAGATAATGTAGGAAACAAGTGTGGACCAAGAAGACCCAAAACTGAGTCTTGGGACACTTAAGAATATAAGGTGGATTCATTTAAAAAAGAAGATGAAGAAGGAGATGATGATGATTGAGATGGGGCAGTCAGGGGGATAGAAGGAAAAACACAGGAGAGTGAATCCTGAAAACCAAATGAAGCAAGTATTTTAAAAGGAGAAAATGATCAACTGTGTCGATTGCTTCTGAGAGACCTGGTATGGTGAGGACTGAGAGCTGAAGTAAACTGGAGATAGAACAGTTTCAGTGGAACAGTAGGGATAAAACCTAATTGGAATTGGTTCAAGATAAAATGGAAAGGGGAAAAAAAAAGCAAGAGACAATACTTTGAATATTTTTCTATAGTGCGCAGCAGAAAAAAATAGAAGCTGGTTTTTCTGGTCTGCCATCTGCGGTGGAATCGCCGCCAGGATGCGGATATTCATGAGAACCTTTACAGAGAACACCATCCCTCCCGAGGTTGAACACTCGGATACAACAGAAAATGTAAAGGCCAAGAGCCAGGATAAGAAAGGAATTCCTCCTTATCGGCAAATGCTGATCTTTGCTGGGTAGCAACTGGAAGACGGGTGTACTTTGTCTGACTACAACATTCAAAAGGAGTCCACTCTTAACCTTGTGCTGAGACTTCATGGTGGTGCTAAGAAAAGAAAGAAGTCTTACACCACTCCCAAGAAGAATAAGCGTAAGGAAAAGAAGGTTAGCTGACTGTCCTGAACTACTACGAAGTAGGTGAAAATGGCAAAATCAATCACCTTTGTTGGGAGAGCCCTTCAGATGAATGTGGTGCTGGAGTTTTTACGGCCAGCCAATTTGACAGACATTATTGCGGCAAATGTTGTCTGACCTGTTACTTCAACAAACCAGAAGACAAGTAATTGTATATGGGTTAATAAAATAGATGAACTAAAAAAAAAACAAAAACAAAAAACAAATCAGAAGCTGAAGGGGAATGTATGATCAAGGGAAGATTTTTGTTCGTTTCTTAGGTTCAGAGATTTCACATATTTTTATACTGGTAAAAATAATCCTACTGAAAGAGAAAAAATTGATGATGTAGAGGAGAGTGGAAAACATACCAGAAGGAAAAGGCTTGAATGATTCATAAGCAATAGTATTCACACAAATTGAGGATTTGGCCCGAGTTCAGTCCACACATTTCATTCATGGAGGGTAGTATACATAAGCACAGACATTATTAGGTCAATGGCCTCAGGGGGTGTTTCAGGTTCAGAGTGTGTGTACGTTCTCCAGGCAGCACACACTGAGACACAGTGAGAGCCTAAAATGATGCCTGGGAAGTGACGCCTACAGAAGGAAAAACGTGAGTCAGAGGAGTCATCGCATTACAACGCAGACTTCACTTCTGCAATGCTGTCCAAACAATTGCTGCCAGCCCACATCCAGGGTCAACGCTGCCCATTAGAGGAGTCCCACTTTGGATGGAAATGTATATATCCTTGCACACCACCTTGCTCTACCATTGGCTGGAGGCCACTTGAGAAGCCCATGGCCTCAGCTTGAAAGCTGAAATAGACCCTGAAAGCATTAATAGCTAGAAGCTATCAGCCAAGTATGCATCTAGTTACTGGGCAACTAGTTCTTTCTTGAAGGAACTATGCCAGATATAAAGAGTAAGTACACACAGGGTAAGAAAGTGTAGAAATTCTCTTTTGACTACTTCCATCTTTCACAGAGAAATAATAAGCAAAGTCCTGGACCTGAGTTGGGGGAGAGGAGGAGTGCTGAAGGTTTGTGCAAAGAGAAATCATGAAACAGTTGACTTGAAGAGTATAGCTGTGAATACAATGGGATTACTAGGCAGCTCTGATGATTTCGTAGCGTTTGATAGTCATTAATTAAAGGAAGGTCATCTGGAGGATCAGGACAAGCACAAATTATTGAAAAAAATGCAGAAAACTTTTAGTATTAGACTTGAATCTGCCAAATTAAAAGGCCAAACGTTAAGAAAAATAGAGACCAATGGCTATACATGCTATAGAGATTTTTATTTTAAATATTAAAAAAATATTGCTAGCAATAATTTGACAAAAACAAGTTATTATGTAACTGAACAAGAACCATGTGGGCCTTACATTTCCCCAATGAAGCAATGGACCAACATATAGAATTAAAAGTCGTATACCAGGAGATTTTTTAGTTCCAAGAAATAGAAAACCCAGCATGACTAATGTAAGCAATAAAGCACATTTATTATCTCACTTAAGAATTTCTAAATTGGCTCTGAGACTGGTTAATTTCTGACACTGGTGGCTCAAGGACCTGGGTCCCTTCCATTGTTCTGCTTTGCCAAGCTCAGGGGACTAGTCTTGTCCTGAGTTACTCATTATTTTATTCTTAAGGTTATCCTGCAGTTCCAGTCATTACAAGTCGACATAACAATATCAAGCAGAACAAAGATCTCACTGTCTAGACTTGTGTCACATGCCCATTCCTAAGCCAGTCACTTTCAAGGAGAATGCAACTGGTTTAGTAAAGTGCAAGGTTGGGTGAAGAAGGATGAATTACCCAAACAAACCAGGCTTTTCTTAGTAAGAAGGGAAAATGGCTGTTGGACAGGCAACCAACAGTGTCTCTTTCATGAGAGAACAAAAAAAAAATGTGACCTGAAAATAAAAATCCACTAAACTGTCATTTTTTGTAAGGATATATTCTCAGACATAAAAATAATTTTAAAAATATGTAACACCCATATATCCTTCCTGAAAATTTTCCTTAAAAATACTGCAGATGACTAAAAGGAGAATCAAAACAATTCCAAAGGGGCTAAGTCATGTTATAAAAGAGTTAGTTAGTAGCATTTCCAGCCAAGATGGAGACACAGGAAGACACACTTGGCCTCCACACACAACCAAAAGGAGGACAACAAATTTAAACGCAAAAAATAACCAGAACTACCAGAAAATTGAACTGTATGGAAGTCTGACAACCAAGTAGTTAGAGAAGAAACATTCATCCTGACTACTAGGAGGGGCAGAGACAGGCAGCTAGGATGGAGAGGATGCACACCAAGGCCGCAGCTACAGGACTGAGCAGGCAAGACGGAGACTGGCAGTCCCACATTTGCATGTGGATAAGCCGGAATTAACAACAGAGGAATGAGACAGACCACACAACCCAGGATTCCAGCTCAGGGAAAGAAAGCCTCAAAACCTCTGGCTGTAAAAACCTCTGGGGGTTGCAGTGGTAGGAGGAACTCCCAGCCTCACAGGAGAGTTTGTTGGAGGACCCCTCAGGGTCCCAGAATGTACACAAACTCACTCACCCAGAATCAGACCAGAAGGGCCTGATTTGCTTGTGGGTATGGGGGGAGGAGACTGAAAGCCAGCCGAGAGCCAAGCAAACAGTGCTGTCCCTTTTCTGACCCTTTCCCCACATATAGCGTCACAATGCAGCATTGCGAGTTGCCCCCTTCCTGGCGAATACCTAAGGCTCCACCCCTTACAATGTAATAGGTGTGCCGAGGTAAAGAAATATGTCCCAAATGAAAGAACAGAGCAAAACTCCAAAAAAAGAACTAAGCAATGAGGAGATAGCCAACCTATCACACAGTTCAAAACACTGGTAATCAGTATGCTCACATAATTGGCAGAGTAGGTCGCAAAAGAGGAAAAAGTGAAGGCTATGCAAAGTGAAATAAAGAAAAATATACAGGGAACCAACAGTGAAGGGAAGGAAGCCAGGACTCAAATCAATGATTTGGAATAGAGGGAAGAAATAAACATTCAACCAGAACAATGAAGAAACAAGAATTTTTTAAAATGAGGACAGGCTGAGGAACCTCCGGGACAACTTTAAACGTTCCAACATCCGAATCATAGGGGTGCCAGAAGAGGAAGAGCAAGACATTGAAAACTTATTTGAAAAATAATGAAAGAGAACTTCCCCAATCTGGCAAAGGAAATACAACTTCCAAGGAGTTCAGGAAGCTCAGAGAGTCCCGAGGCAGTTGGATTCAAGGAAGCACACACCAAGGGACATCATAATTACATTACTCAAGATTAAAGATAGAGAATCTTAAACGCAGAAAGAGAAAAGGAGACAGTTACCTACAAAGGAGTTCCCATAAGACTATCAGTTGATTTCTCAAAATAAACCTTACAGGCAAGAAGGGGCTGGAAAGAAGTATTCAAAGTCATGAAAGGCAAGGGCCTACATCCAAGATTATTCTGTCCAAAGTTATCATTTAGAATGGAAGGGCAGATAAAGTGCTTCCCAGATAAGGTAAAGTTAAAGGAGTTCATCATCACCAAGCCCTTATTATATGAAATATTAAAGCAACTTACCTAAGAAAAAGGAGATCAAAACTATGAACAGTAAAATGACAACAAACTCACAACTATCAACAGCGGAACCTAAAACAAAAACAAACTAAGCAAACAACTAGAAAAGAATTGCAGAACTGGAGATCACATGGAGGGTTATCAGTGGGGAGGGGGAGGGAGGAAAATGGGAGAAAAGAAACAGGGAATAAGCATAAATGGTAGGTATAAAATAGACAGGGGGAGGTTAAGAATAGTATAGGAAATGGAGAAGCCAAAGAACTTCTATGTACGACCCACAGACATGAACTAAAGGTGGGAGGGGGGGGATACTAAGTGGAAGGGTGGTGCAGGGCAGAGGGGAATAAAGGGGAGAAAAAAATCAGACAAGTGCAATAGCATAATCAACAAACTATACTTTAAAAAAAGAGCAAGTAGTAATCAATGGATCTAGTAAAACAAAGTTAAATCTAATTACTTGTTTTTTAATACTTATTTCTGCCTATTATGTTAAAAAAAAATATACCCTTAAATGACTCTTAAGCAGGTACCCAAAAGCTGACACATATTTAGAGAGGTGAAGAATTAGGAGAAGAGCATTACAGAGGGAGGAACATGTGAGCATTTCCTTAAGGCTGGGGTAGAGAGGTAAGCACAAGATGGATCAAGCAGAAGTCAGATCATGCTGAGCCTTGTGAGACATGTTAGGGATTTGGACTTCTATTTTAAGGATATTGAAAAGCAATTGATGTATTTTAAGTAGAGAAGTGATATATCTGCACTCTATTTTAAGATCGTTCTGGTTGTTCTTTAGAAAGACACATGGGAGGAGGGCAAGGATTAAAGTCGAGAGACTACTGAAGGTAAGAAATTATATCACTTGAACTGGGAAGGAATGTGGAAATGGTGAGCAATTGTTATACTGAATAGATGTGCAGAGATTCACTAGGACAAGTTGACTGCACGTATATGAGAATAAGTTGAGAGAAATTGTAGAAACAAAGATCCAAGCTTTTGGCTATGTGGATGGTAGTGCCGTTTACTAAAATGAGAAATACCGAAAGATTATCATGTTGAATACTAACATGGGCAGAGGAGGGGGAAAGCAGGGCCAAAAGCTCTATTCTGAACGTTTTAAGTGAGACATGCCTGTGAAACATCCAAGTAAAGGTGTTAGGTAGACAGTTGGAGTTCAGAACAGTGGTCTGAGCAGGAAATATATTTTTGGAAGTCTTGGCACATAGAAGGTATTTAAGAACCACAGGAAATGGATGAGATTACCTAAGAAAAGAAAAAGGAAATCCCAGCAATACAGACTGGATATAGAAGAAACTAAAGGAGATGGAAAAGGAGCAAGCAATGAAGAGGAAAAACCAAGAGTGTTGGAATCATGGAAGCCAAGAAGGGAGTAGTCAATCGTAGTAAAAAAATCCCTAAAAGTCTAATATGGTAAAGACATATACATTTTCTTTACATATGGCAACATGAAGGATAATGGTAAACAAAGCATTTCCAGCTGAATGGTGGTCGGCACGGGAGGGTAGAACTCCAGGTTGTGGTGGAACTGAGAATAAAGAGAATATGAGGACAACTTGTTCTAGATAACTCTCCTGAGAAGTTTGGCCATGAAGATTGGAGCAATGGCTGGAGATGAAGGGAAATTTGTTTTTAAAGATGGGGGGGGGGGTACTGGTGTATCTTTAAATGCTGATGAATGATCTGATAGGTTGAAGGGAGGTGGGGCTTATTTGAAGGAGTAAGTACATTCAAGCCCATCACTAGACTGAAAGAATGGAATCTTCATGAATTCATTTGCCAGCATAGTTATTGTTATATGTCAAGTCCAATTCTAGGTACCAGTGCTACAACAATGAAGACAGCCAATATATCTGTCCTAAGATTGTACTTTCTAGTGTGGAAAAAAAAAACATGTAAACAAGTACTTAAATATACAAGATCAGTCTGAATACTGACCATTGCTCTAAAGAAGTTGAGAGAGTCCATGTGCTTAGAATGAGACCATCCCTGCAAACCTCCATGCATTATCCATCATCAAAAATCTACTGGGAGCTTCAAAATCCTGTGACCCAGGCAAGGCTCCACTTCTCCTTCCCCGCAGAACTCATAGCTTCACCTCTACCTTTATGTCTGAGCTAAAAGAACAAATGCTTCAGTGCTACCTTCATCTCTGGAGCACAAAGAACAAATATCATCACACCGTCTATCTGTATGTCATGCATCACAAGCCATGGTCTCCTAACACATCTTTCACTCTCAAGCCACTAATCCTTACACTGACCTGCACATCAGCTTTCCTGACCCTATCTTCCATTATACTCCAGCACCTAAAATCTTTCCAGAGTCCCTCAGGACCCAAAGTCAGTCATGAGCAGAATCAGTTTTCTTGACACTTTCTGTATCCATCTTCCCTATTTTATCTAACTGGAACCTGTCTCTGTTCTTAGGGCACTGCTTCTTCTGCAGCCTTGCAAGCAGTGATAGTTGATCCACCCAGACCATTCATATCACAGGGACTGAGGTGGGGTAGGTGTTTTTCTTGCACTTTATTAATGCTTCCAGAACATTTTCCCTCCCTCCTCCTTTCAAAAAGTCATCTTTGAATCTTGTACCATCAGATTGTAGCATCCATTACTCATTCTTGTTGAAGTTATATTCCAACACCATAGTTTATTCCATCTTGGTCCTTAAACACTTTAGCTCCTGGATCACTTCACTCTAATACTCCTCTTGTCATTATTCTTGGAGACTTTTAAGATCCTCACTGTTGAGCTACCCAACACTCTGGACTCAGTTCCTTGGTCTCCCCTCCTTCAGTGAGATTGTTCTCCACTCTTTGTTAGCTACTCCTAGTCATTCTAGATCTTACTACCATTAAGGGTGGGCCTTAATCCAATATGATTGGTGTCCTTATAAAAAGAGGAAAATTTAGATAACCATATGAAGACAGAGGTAAGGATTTAAATTCTGTGACCACAGCCAAGGAACAAATGCCTGGGGCTACCAAAAGCTGGGTGAGGCAAGGAAGGATCCTCCCCTAAAAGCTTCAGATGCATGGACCTGCAACACTGTGATTGCAGACTTCTTGCCTCCAGAACTGTGAAATAAAATTCTGTTGTTTTAAATTACTCAATTTGTGGTGCTTCTGTTACACCCCTATGAAACTAATACACCAGGTTAAGTTATATATGGCCAAATGAAAAAATCAGGATAAAAAATTATTAGTCAAATGATAAAATCATCATTCCCTGCATACAGTCTGAATTCTCTTGCTTTCTTCCTTCATTGTACTTGACTAAACAATAAAACCTGATTAAGGCCAATTTTCAGCACTCTCTCTGGCTACACCTGCAGTGAAACTTGGCTTGAGAAAAACACACAACCAAGTTGATTGATCTCGCTTGAACACATGACTAAATACAATTGGACCCTAATGGTGCTTGGCAAGAAAACTGTATTTCTCTACTCCATTCATTCATTTCTCCTATAAAATTCCATGTCTTCTCTGTCCTAAAACCTCCAATAGCTCCTCCCTGATCTTCACCCTTAGCTAATGACCTCGCTGCCTATTGCAATTAAGAAAATTTCCATGAGCTCCCAAGACATCGCCTCCCCTATCTGAATTTTCCCCATATTCTTTGCCTTCTGTGCTCCTGGCTAAAACCAGCCATTCGGCTTGTGCCCTGCACACTATTCCCTCTTGCCCACCCAAAGACATTGCTGCAAAAATGTCCTTTTTCTCAATCATAAAACTTTCCCTCTCTACCAGATCATCCCTACTGCCTATTATTTCTCCATTAAAGAAAAAAAAAGGTCGCTTCTAGTTTTAGCCCTCTCTCCTTTCCTTTGTAAAATATTTCAGTTTGACAGTTCATTTATACTTATCAATTAAATTTTGGCTTAATTATCAATGGTACCCTTTGCAAACATATTCCAGTTTGGATTGTAAATTATATAGTTAGCTTACCTTTTCATAAAAAACCCTGTAAGTGGTGTCTATGCTCATTCTAATTTTTCTTCTTTTACTGTCTCCTGTGCCCCTCTGCAGATCTTGCTCGTTTGTACTGAAACTGTTTTCAAGGTGATCAATCATGTCCATATTGTTAAATCTAATTGTCAATCTTCACCCCTCACCTTTTTGACCTTTGAGCAGCATTCAACATAAGATAATCATTTCCCTCTTCTTAATCAATTTCATTTGCCTTTCTGGACACCACACTGTCCTGATTTCCTTCCTATCACTGCTTCTTGGTCTCCTGTCCTGGTTCTTCCTCACCTCTCTGACCCATAGACACTGGGGTGACAGAGCTGTCTTTAAACCTCTTCTGTTTTTTTTTATCTATGGAGTCTGGCAGAAGTAAGGTTTGTTTAAGTGTGGTTGGCGGGGTAATAATATGGGTGTAATAGTTTATAATTTTAATTTGAACATTTTACATGAAATGTCATATGGTGTGCTTGAGATATTGCTGTTACAGAATTACATGCTTACGATTTTGTAATGAGAATTTTTATGTAATAAAAAAAGGGGCGTTATTTGTGCCAAACCCTGTATACTAGCTACTAAGGGAAGGAGCTAACATCCATCATTCCTTACACACATAAATACTTACACAAAAGAGATGTGTTCAAGAAACAACAGCTGGTTCCCAACTTTGTCTAAGAAGGAAAGTTACCTGCAGGGATTTTGTTTGCTGAATGGGTGTGCAATTACAGCACAGCATTTCAGGTCCAGAGAGGTTGAACACTTTATTAGAAATTTCAGTAAATTGCTTCCTCAGGTCAGAAACCACAGATGAACTCTAGAGTCTTATCTTTCACATCTCCCATCCAAATGCTCAACAGATGCACCTTTAAAATATATTCAGGCTCCAACTTCTCACTTCTGCTCCTACTTCTTTTAGTTGTTAATGTCACACAAAATTACACTTTATAGGGTGTCTTAAAACATAAACTAATAATTTTTAATGTCCTAGTCTCCTAAATTATATAATAAAATATGTAGTTACAAAACAAAGTTAGAATACTAGTTTTTGGACTAACAATTTTTTAAATGTTTCTTTCATCTTGTAGAAAAAAGTTACACACCATTACAATATCTTTTATGCTGCTTATGCATTTACCTTTACTGACATTTTTTTACTTCTCTCTGACTCTGAGATATTGTCTCACGATCTTGCAGCCATTGTTTGCCTTGTTCTTAATGATGGTATTCACTACTGGTAACAGTGCTTCTGAGCATACACGCTTTGTTGAAGATGTCTGGAAAGTAGTTTTGGTCACAGGAAATTCATGGCCTTGGATGCAGTTATTCTACTTCTGGGAATCTATCCTAATACTCCAACACCTAGATAATGTTTGGCACAAAAATGTTCACTACAATTATTTATAGTAGTAAAACACTGGGAAATCCTAAATGACTTATAATACAGCAATTGTTAAATTTTAGGAATCTACTCAATGAAATATTATACAATAACTAAGATTATATTTATAAAGAACAGTGACATGGAGAAATGTTCATGGTATATTAAGGAGAAAAATATTCCATGGTTACATTATTGCAAATGCCAAGGAATCTGTGTAACTAGAAAATGAGAAATAACAAAAAGCAAGCTCACAAGATATATTAAGGTATTTTAGAACTAGTGGACAGTCCAAGCAATTATGCTTAAAAAATAAAAAAATAGAACCTTCTTGTACTATTAAATTAAATTAAAAAGAGTACAAGAAGGTTGTGATAGTGGAATGATGATTCCCACACTTCCCTGCCCAGAACATTATGTTGTTTCGCATGGCAAAAGGGACTTTGCAGTTTATATTTTTATATTAGTTGTGCTTTAGTTTCTAAAACTGGTCACACTATAATGGCTTCTAGACATAACAAAACTACACAAAAAGTGCATCAAAAGAAAATCAAAGCTGAAGCCTATTCAGCAAAATATATTAACAAGAAACAATTCTGAAGGCAAAAAAGGGGGGAGGGGACTTACTAAAAATACAGGTAAAAAAAATGCAAAGTATTAACTAGATTCCCAATAAGGCATATGAAAGGCTTACATACATTACAGTAATTCTCAAATATCTATGCTAATACGGCAACAACCTACCAGTTTTCATATACTTGGTTTTCACAAGTTTTTATATTGATACTACAATATAAGATTGCCTTAAATTCTGGAAACTTATAGACATAAAATACTAAAAAGTTGCTTTATTTGCTCATTTTGTATCCCTCTTTAGGACTCTTTTGCCTTCATAGATAGCTTTAATGTTTTCTATGGAAAAATCTCATTAGACTGCAAGGAATAGAGAAAGTACAAATAAACCCGAGAGAAGCACCAAATGATTATCATATCTATGCTAATTATGCTAATAAGAATTATCAAGTAAATATACAGAATTCAGACAAAATGCTAAGATGCCACATTATTATGCCAATAAAGTGTCTCCAACAGCAATGAATGGTCTAAATATTAATGTCACAATTGGAATCTTAAGATTCCAATATATGTATTTTTGTGGGTATATCATTATTAAAGGATTTCTACATGTGCCAATTTTTACACATTTAAATGAAGAACTTGTCTTTATTTTTTGCTTTAGGCTTTAATTCATGATATACCAAGTGAATTCTTTATCATAGATATTTCTCAAGTGCTTAATTATTGGAATTTTGTTCAACATATTTCCTTACACAGGATTTGTTCACCGTGGTTATTTTTAAATGCTCCTGTTCTAATCTTACTGTACATCTATTTTAATTGGAGTGATTTAAAATACTGTGAAAGATGGACTTTGATCATACCCCCATAAATTTATTTCACCCATATCCTACAAGGATTCTTCTAATCTCCATTTAAACCTTTATTCACGTGCCTATGTCTTTTATTCTTGATGGCATTTATTATTGAGTATTTGAGTTCTTTTTGTCATACCAACCAAAACAATTCTGCTAAATGATCACAAGAAAAAGGTCAATCACCTCACTGTACTCTCCTAAACCACCAAAACACCAAGTATTTCCTCACATAAAAAATGAGAAATTTTACTTATCATTAAGTATAACTTGTAAATGAATTTCTTGATTGATAATACAAACGGAAAATAAAATCTAATTTATAAGTATTGCCTTTTTGTCCAAATATTTTTTCAGTCTTTTAAAATTCAGATTATTCCTCTTGGTGGTTTAGATAGCTTATTTTTCTAAGATCAAAAAAATTATCATAAACGCTTTATCATATAAATAGAAAAAAGACATTAAGTTGATTTCACATTTCTTAAAATTTTTCTCTTGAAGTTTCAAACTCTCAAATCTGTCAAGACTACACAACAGTGTTGGCAACAGATATGCTGAATTTCAATATTGTAACATTAACATGAATTTCTCTCCACCTTATGATGAGCCATTAGGTAATACCTAATGGTTTATAAAAACTGCCATGCTTGTTTTGCTTCATGTTACCTTAATTTTTTATTTCTCAATAAAGACAACAAAACTTTTTAAAATTTATATTGTAATGAATTGTTTTTAAAAATTACTGCATTAGTTTTTATACCCTTGTGATTTTGACTTTCCATATCTTATGTATACCAAAAGAAAAATGAAATTAAGTTCAAAATCATATTCCTTAGTATCTCTAGGCATAAGCTAAAATGAGACTGCTTGCACTTTAAGGAATTAGGCCAACAGATACTGTGTTATCAGTCAAGTTCTCAAAATCGAAAACTTTCAGTCACTAGTCTTTTGGCCTTATTTCCAGTTTAGCTGATAGGACTGGCAGATCTTGACAGCCATAACACCATATGCTACAATCAAAGACAGATGACATTCTGGCACTGTAGTAGTTTTATGAAGTGCTATGCTAATTTTGCTTCCGGATAGCTCATAATAAATTAACTATTAAGTTCAGATATTCAAAATTCTGAAGAACATTATATGGCAAATTTCTCAATTCCCCTCCTTTCTCCCTATGGATAAAGGAGTCTGTCCCTTGTAACAACCACCACCTACTTTTCAGCCTGTGTTTCATCTCCCATCAGTCCAACTGAGGGGAAGAACTCAATACCTGAAAACATCCTTGATGCCTCATCCGTTTTATTCTTTCAACAAATTTATTGAGCACCTACTATGTGCCAGGCACTGTATGAGGCATAAAGAATACCAAGTTGAACAATGACATCAACAGAAACACAATTCCTGTTCTCAAGGAGTTTACAATCTAGAGTCTACAATTAATCAAACAAATATATATTAAATTACAAAGGTGTTCAATGCTAACTAGAGGTATGTGTTCATGTGATTATGTGTAACAGCAGTCTTACTTTGTGACAGAAATCAGAGAATGAGCTGAGATCTGAATGACAAATGGAAATTAACTAGGCAATGAGCGAGGAAAGATATTTCAAATCAAAGGAATAGCATGAACAGTTTCAATGTAGAAGATACCTATTCCAGATACTTACGGTGCAACCAAAACAGACCACAAAGAAACTGAAACATGGTACACATGCGGCTAACTAAGCAATAGTAGTAATATCTTCTACTGAGTGCTTTTGAAGGTGATGTGCCAGCCACTGTTTTAATTTTATAAGACATTAATCTTAATGCTTAGAGTTACCCTATAAAGTAGATGGTGGCCCTAACCTGTGACCTCATAGGTAACAAAACATTTTTGTTTCCATCTTAAGAGCAATGAAGTCACTGAAGTGTTTTAAGTTAAGGGTAAAGAAAGAGCTAGGTGGGCTGCCTTGACTAAAATTGAACTTCAAAGACATGAATACTGCCTGCATATAGAGAATGAAATCAGAGGAGGTGCAGAGTAGCCGTAGGAAGACCTGTTAGGAGGCAATTCATGTAATGCAAGGCAAAGGTGCTGATGGCAGCTTAGATTAGGAAGGTGGTGAGAAGTGAAGTGGACAAATTCGAGGGATGCCAGCAAGGTAAAATGACAGGACCTGGTAATGAACTGACAGGGGCTAAGGGTCGAGAATGAGAGTTAGGGAGAGGCTGGTGCCTAAGGTAAATTCTAGGTTACTAGTTTGGGAACCAGGGTGATACAGAAGATGCTTTGGAAAACTGGAGGTTAATAAAAACTTGTTAAAGAGGAAGTTATAATACCTGTATTGGCAAGTATTGAATAACAACAACTAAAATAAAACCTCACATATATTTGCCTGCAATCGTATGCAGCCATTCTTACATGACTTAAATAAAAATAATGCTTCATCACAACTAGTACCACAAGGTGGCCTTTTGAAATTTTAGGATGAAATGAGAAAAGAAAAAAAAAACAAACAAGATACCAAGAAAATGTTCTTGATACACATAAAATAAAAATGTAAAACACAATTACCATTTCTTTCCCCTGATCACTACATCTCTGCTAGAAATTTAGAAAAAAATTTTTTCAAGACATGGCAACTTTATTAGTAATTTGCGGTGATGTAAGAACTCTGATAAGTTTTTTATAGGCTTATCCCTATATTTCTCACACCATCAAAAAGGTTGGAATTCACATAATCAATCAAAAATCCTCCCACTATCATTTAAGCAGTTTGAATAATACATATCACACACACACGCTATTAGAAGTATTATATTTATCTTTAAAAGAAAAACAGATAAAAGACAGTAAGTGATTCTCCCCACCCATTGCAAAATGTGTGAATTAATGACTAAAGTAAAATACGAGCATATAACTGGGATTTAAGTCAAAAGAGCGGGTTATATTAATTGTGATTTCAGTCAAGTCATCTTGTCCTTTCTGAACTTTAGGGTTTTTATTTATCTTCTAAAATGTGAATAATACCTACCTCCCAGGGTTTTTGGTGAGAATTACATGAAATGGTGTTTTTTGGAAGTGTTTTATGAATTTTAAATCTCTATAAAAATAACACACACTAAATTTTTTAAAAATTCAACACAGCATACAGAATGCTCAGATTCATATTAATTATCATCTCTACTGTTTATATGATTTTCTTGAGAAGGCCAATGAAAAAGAATAAGGAAAACATTTGGCTTCTATAACACTAAATAATTAAAATATACCAAATTTAAAACTTACATAGAGCAAATAGGTCAACCATGAGAAACACTGTCAGTTCTGAAGAAGTTAATGTCCCATAAAATCTGCTTTTATGTATGAGACTGCATTTGTTGAAAATATACCATAAATCAAAAGAAAAAAAAGATATTAGCTATACATTTCAAATCTTTAATTAGACCTTGTTTTTAATCTAAGACTATTACATAGTTTTAGATTAACATGGTTTAACATAATTTTTAAATACTCTGAGGTAAAATATTAACAATTTAAATTTGTTCTTTGCCATCTCCTCAGCTCCCAAAACACGGCCTGTATTTTAAAATCATGTCAATGAAAATGGGTGTTATAGAAGAAAAAAAGGCCAATACTGGTTTCAATAAAATCTAAGTCACTCCAACACGCAAGTAAATGAAACATGTATTTTCCCCCACGTACTTAGATATAGGGATGGCTATCAAAGTCATGCCAACAAGCAAAGCACCATAAAGTGTCATAATGTGGTTTAAAATTTTCAAGTATGTTAAAGAAAAGTAGTCCAGCTGTTTCATGTTCTACCTTGGATATGTTTATGTTTAAGAATGTAAATTTTAAAATAGACCCCACTTAGTTTAATTCTATCAGAAATATATTTTAAATCTTTAAAAGCCTCTCTTTCTTAAACACTCATGAACTTTTATTTCATAATGCGTGACTAAGAGTCTCTCTCTTGTTGGCTTCAACCATACAATTCCTAGAAAATAGAATTCAAAATTTAGCAATTATTATTATTATTATAGAAGACAGTATATATGTCACAAAGAACTTTAATCAAAACTAGCTATATAAATTGGGTATGTGCAAACATCCATCTAATCTGTTACTACAAGAATGGTATCAAATTGTTTTTTGTATGTATAAAGAAAATTCTCTGAAAACATTCCCCTCCTTAAGTAGAGAAAAGATAAAGAATTAATATAAATAGTATTAATTAAAATTCTTAGAGTTATAAACGCTGCCAAATTTAGTGGGATAGTTAAATTACTCTTTTACTTATAGTAATAAATATTTCAAGGAATGTACAAGTAATGTTTTTTAAATCAGTTGGCCATATATGCTAATATTTTGCTTTTTACAGTTTGTGCTTTTTATTTTTACACTTGTACCATCTTTTCTTGTTGAAAATTATAGCTTCAACTTATACAGTTTACCCATCATTTAAAATGATTTCATTTTCACATCTTCAAGTTACTTTATAAGACTAACAGGGTGATGATTTTCCCAAATTTTCATACCAAGAAATTATATAATTTATTAATCTGATTGGACTTTTTACAGTAATTAAATAATTATAGATTTAAGTACATTATTTTAATAACATTTAAAATGAAAGCCTTTTATTTTACATTAGCGCTAAAAGCATTTGAAACTTTGTAAATAATAGTAATTATTATCTGTGGAACACAGTAAGTTTCATTTTTCTTTTTAAAAAATGCCTGTAGTGTGATATCAAAATTAGGAAATGATATCTTCTTTTCACTAGGCATGTAATTATTTTACAGTATGTGTTGACTTCCCTATTATCACACCAGTTTAAAGGAGGGTTAAACCCCAAAACACAAACCAACCAAAAGATTGTAATGCCCGTACCTAATGTTTCCTAAACTGGCTTTGGAATAGTCACCACTTCATGATGTTCCATTTCATTTTATTGTCTTTTCGTGAAAAGGAAATTCTCTCACTAATTGGTAACATCACATTATAAATATAACCTCCCTACTACAGAGTTATAATTTGAGTTTTTGACTGCCACTCCCGTTTATTCAACTGTCATCTTCTTTATATGATGAAGAAGAGCGTCTTTTTCCAAGTGAGCCTCTGCAAGAGCCATTTTAGCTTTAGCCAATTCTTGCTTAAGAGATTCATTCTCTTCCAAGAGCTGAAATGATACATTTGAAAAATCAGAGAATTTAATCATTCTCAGAAAATACAGACAATTTATATATTAGCTAAAGGTGTGACAGTAGGAACAGTAATAATACCCAATGCTGGTGAGGATGCACTTATGCTGAAAACTACTCTGAGAAACTACTTAGAAACACATTTCAAGCCCTTATGTTCACAAGTTTTGACTCAGCAATTCAAAAAACTAATTAAATCCTAATTTCAAAATCTAACAGTGATTTAGTTTAATTTTAATTTCCCTGGACTTTTCTGTGGCTTTAGACAGGGCTGACCTCACCTCAATTTCCTAAGTGTCTCCCCTTTTTCTGCCTTTTATGGCACAGCTCTTTCATATTTGGTTATCCCTCTCCACGTATGGGCTTCTCATCTTTTCCTCTGCTGTGTAAGAACCTTTAAATTTCAATATTCTATTAGACTCCATAATTAGTCATCTTCCATTATCATCTGAGCCACTCTCTTAGGTGATTCCACGTACTCCTGTGGCTGCAACTATTATATATAGTAGCCTGATCCCACGTAAACCACTCTCTCGAGCTTCAGACCCGCATTCTGAGTATCTCACTAGGCATTTTCATCCAGGTGACCAATAAGTCTCCCTCTTCATTAACACTTAGTTTGAGTATTTTATTCTCTTAGAACTATTTCCTAATCTCTAACTATGAAGATATGATAAAACTAAGTACTTTCTCCCCCAGAAAAAATGCATTTACACATACATCAAAATATATACATTTAATTTCACAGAGTTCTCAGGCTTCTTTTAGTCCCAGCTTCAGAATTCCTGCTTTATAAATCAAGCTGGGTACTTTCCTGTATTTCCTCAATCTCTATTACAGCAGTACAACTGGTGGTATGTTGTAACCACCAATTACATGCCCTTCTCCTTTGCCACTAGACTTAGAGTTTCTCAACAGATACCATCAATAGATGGTGTACTGTTCAATTCTTTATCCTAGCTCACAGCTGACATTCAACACATCTTGCTGAACATAAATGAATTCATTCTGTGGTTCTATCATACGGAATTAAGCTTCTGCTGGACACTTCATTTATTTACAATGCCAAAAAATAAGAAGCATCTCGAATATAAACCAATGTTAACAGAAAGTTTAGAAACAAGAGTACATCCATATCCACATACCTCTGCCATTACAAATAAATATGAAGCATATGTAGCAATATGAAAAAAAATAATTGTTAAACAATCTTAAGTAAAAAAAAATATATAGTATATACACGAAAATAACAATTGTTTAGGAAAATTATGGAAAAGAGCCTGAGAGGAAAATAAAGAGGTATTAATAGCACTTCAGGAGGTTAGAATGTATTAAAGTTGTTTTAAATATTTTTCTGAAGTATTTTAATACTTTTGCAACTTAAAAGACATCAAAATGAATATATCCTCCAAGAAGCATTCCTAGATTTGAGAAACTGGCATCCCCCACATTTACTCCTACATCTCCCCATTAGACTACAACCTCTCTGAAGGCTGAGCCCGTCCCTATCTTGCTCAACACTACATTCATAACATCTAACATGGCCCTGGCTGGTGTGGCTCAGTGAATTGAGCACCAGACTGTGAAGCAAAGGGTTGGCTGGTTTGATTCCCAGTCAGGGCACATGCCCAGTGGTGGCGGCAACACATTGATGTTTCTCTCCCTCTCTCCCTCCTTTCCCTTCTCTCTAAAAATAAATAAATAAAATACTTTAAAAAAATAACATTTAACCCGGTGTGGGGGTTCATAACAGGCACTCAACGAACGTTGCTTAAATAAATAACTTAATTATTTAATATGTAAATTTATTTTAACTGCTGAAACTGAATGAGAATAAATTAGTCTTCCCATTACCTGTTCCCTAGTAAAGCCAAAGGAGCACTCAGGAAAGTTAACTGACTGAGAAGGCCAAGGAACTTCTGGACTTGTCTGAGTGCCTTGAGTGACACTGTGCTGTTTCTTCATGTCATACTTTCCACTGGTAAGCAGCACTGACTCACTTGTGACGTTTTCTTTCAAATCATTTCCAGTGTTAAGTATCTGAGAATCTGATAAAACAAATAAAATGCTCAGACAACATTTTCAAATACTTGATATATCTTAATTTCTATTGTGAAAAACTAATTTTAAAATGTATCTCTATTACTATGAAGACATTATTATGAAATGGAAAAACAATAAAGTCAATAAAGCCAAAAGCTTATTAATTGAAAAGATAAACAAAACTGACAAAACTTTAGATTGACCAAAACAACAAAAAAAAAACCACAAAGAGATTATTAGACAGGAGACATTGTTATCAACCTTAATGAAATAAAGATGATTATAAAGGAATACCATGAACAACTGTATTCCAATAAATTAGGTAAGTTAGATGAAATAGAGAAATTCCTAGGAAGACATAAACTACAAAAATAGACTAAGAGGAAAAAGACACTATGAACAGACATGTAGCAGATAAAGAAGATGAATCAGTAATCAAAACACTAGCCACAAAGAAAAGCCCAGGCCCAGATGGTTTCAATGGTGAATTCTATCAAACATTTAAAGAAGTATTAATACCAAATCTTTACAAACTCTTTCAAAAAATAGATGTAACATTTCTCAATTCATTCTATGAAGCCAGTATCACCCTGATTCCAAAACCAGACAAAACTAAAATCAATATGCTCATAAATATAAGCACAAAATTCCTCCACAAAACATTAGCAAACTCAACCCAATAATATATATATTTTTAAATTATGCACCATAATTTTTAGTTTAGCCAAGTGGGATTTATCCCAGAAATGCAAGGTTGAGACAATATCCAAAAAACAATTACCATGGTACATCACGTTAATAGAGCAGAATAAGACAAAAGTCACATAATTATCTCAATAGATACAGAAAAAACATCTGACAATATCCACAGCTTTCTCAGGATAAAAACACTCAGCAAACTAGGAATAGAACAGAGCTTCTCAATCTGATAAAGGCTAACTACAAAAAACCCACAGCCAATAACATACTTAATAGTATAAGA
Organism: Mormoops blainvillei; assembly: GCA_004026545.1. NCBI lineage: Eukaryota > Metazoa > Chordata > Mammalia > Chiroptera > Mormoopidae > Mormoops > Mormoops blainvillei. The sequence goes on along the minus strand of PVJD01003286.1, from coordinate 53,033 downwards.
CTGCATGCTTTTCTCCTAAGATCAGAAATAAGACAAGGTTGTTTGCTCTCACCACGTTCATTTAACAATGTCCTAGAGGTTTTAGTCAAGGCAATTTGGCAAGAAAAAGAAATAAAAGGCATCCACACTAGAAAGGAAGTAAAATTACTTCTACTCACTGATGACGTAAACTTGCATATAGAAAAAAACTATTCAAAGAATATACTAAAAACTCTTAGAACTAATGACTGAGTTTAGCTAAGTTGCAGGATACAAGATCAATATACAAATATCACTTTTTATTCTAAACACTTATAATAAACAACCCTAAAATAAATTAAGAAAACAATTCCTTTTGAACCATCATCAGAAAAGTAAAATACTTGGGAATAAATTTAACAAAAATTTAAACCTTAAGCTCCAAAAACTAAAGCACTGTTGAAAGAAATTAAAGATCTAAGTAAGTGAAAAAAACAGTATATGTTCATGGATGAAAAGACTTAATATTGTTAAGATGGCACTACTTCCCAAACTGATCTATAGCTTTAACACAATCCCTATCTAAATTTGAGCTGGCTTCTTTGTAGAAACTAACAAGCTGATTCTAAAATTTATATGGCATTACAAGGAACCCAAAACCGTCAAAACAAATGCAGACACACACACACAACATCTAAGTTGGAGGTCTCACACTTCCCGATTTCATAACTTACTCCTAAACAACAAGGTAATCAAGACAGCGTGGTACTGCTTCAAGATTAGATACAGAGATAAACAAAATACACTTGAGAGAATCCAGAAATAAACCCATGTGTCTATGGTCTCTACCCACAGACCGAATACAAAAATTAGTTCAAACAGATCAAATAGCTAAACTTAGAGCTAAATCTGTAAAACTCTCCAAAGAAAACAAAGGGGTAAATCCTCCTAACTTCAGATGTGTTCACGGATTTTTAGATATTACATTAAAAGCACAAAAGAAACAAAAGCAACAATAATCCCAGATGAACTGTATTCCATTAAAACAAAAACAAACTAACAAACAAACAAAAAACACTTTTGTGCTTCAAGGGACACTTTGAAAAAAGTATAAAGACAGCCCATAGGATGGAAGAAAATACTTCCAAGTTATATTTGATAAGAACTTCTACAATATACAACAAATTCCTAAAATCCAATAATAAAAAGACTAACAATCCATTTAAAGCATAGGCAAAGGATATGGACATTTTCCCAAAGATATACAAAAAGAAAATAAAGATATGAAAAAAAACGCTTGACATCATTAGCCATTAGAAGAGTGTAGATCAAAACCATAATGATATTATCACTTCATGCCCACTAGGATGCCTATAATCAAAAAGTCCGATAAAAGCAAGTGTTGACAAAGATGTGGAGAAGTTGGAACCCTCAATATGCTCCGGTGGTAAACGTGCGGACTAGTACAGCCACTTTGAAAAACAGTCTGGCAGTTCCTCAAATGGTTAAGTAAGAGTTACCATATGTCCCAATAATTCCATTCTTAGATATATACCCAAGAGAAATGAAAATATATACATAAATGTTTATAAGTTCATAATTCATAATAGTCAAAAAAACAGAAACCCAAATGTCCATCAAGTTATGAACAAAATATAATGTCAATAAAATGAAATTATTACTTGGCCATGCAAGAAAATAAAGTACTGATAAATGCAACAACATAAATGAATTTTGAAACTATGCTAAATGAAAGAAACTAGTCACAAAAGACCATATATTGTGTAATTCCATTTATATGAAATGTCTAGAATAAGCAAATCCATAGACAGGTAGCAAATTAGTGGTTGCCCAGGGCTGGGGAAGGAATAGGAAGAGACTGCTAAGAGGCACAAGTATTTTTGGGGGTGATGAAAAGGTTCTACAGCTGACTGAGTGGCACCATTTGTGAGCATACTAAATGTTACTAAATTGTATACTTTGTGTGAATGGTATGACATTTGAATTATATGTCAAAAATGTTTTTATTAAAAATAATTACAAAAAACAAGGCAGGGAGTATCTTTATACATCAACTTTTTTTTCTTACTTTTTGGATCACAGAGCACTTTACGTTGCAAGTAAACAGAAGTCCATCCAAACTTGCTTTTTAAAAAGGAAATGTATTTGTTTCTGTAACGGAAATTCATGTGATGATGCTTTAGGCATGGCTGGATATGAGGATTCATATGTCCTCAGGAGTATCATTTTAGGAACCTGACTCCACTTCATAGGTCCCCTTTTATTTTTTCTCTGTGTTGGTTTAGCCATATAGTAGCAAAGGCAGCCACTGGTGACCCAAATAAGTTTCACAGCCTGTGACCCCTCTCCCTTACCATCCTTCTCAATTCACAAAACACAGCTTACAATGCTTGGGTCACAATCAAATCATTTACTAGTCACCATGTCCCAAGGGCTGAAATCTTTTGATTGGCCCAGCTGGGTCCTATTCTCGCTTCTGTGATAGAGTGCCATATGACTGCTAGGTCCAGCAAAATCACATGGAATGAGAGAATGACAGTGCACTAAGTCAAATGAGATTGCATAAACGAAAGAGTAATATCTGCTAAACATGATTTCCCCCCCTTAAAAAGATTCCCAGAAGGGAACAACCTCAGAAGACTAATAGCAGCCCTATAATACCACCTGATTAGTCATTGCTTTTCAAACTTTTAAAGAAGCAAAACTCTTTTAAAAATGAAATGTGACTTAAAATGCCAAAATGAACTAAAAATAAAAGCTGAGTTACCTTGCTGCAGAGTAAGGATAATAGAAGACCCGGGACCCATTCTATTTAGCCTACATCTTACTACTCATGGGATTCTAAGAATAATGAAAAAAACCCCTGATTAAACAACTCTAAAGCCCATTTTACATCAACCATTGGGGGGTAGAATTAGGAAAGAAAAGGGAGGGAGAGAGAAGGGAAGAGGAAGAAGTATGGAGAAGAAGGGCATATTCAGAGAGTAAAGGAGAAAGAGGAGGGAGGATGGAAGAGGGAAAGGAGTGTGTATGTAAGAAGAGCTGAAGAGGGAGAGAAAAGAAGGGAGAGGACAAAAGATGTAAGAAGGGAAAAGGAAGAGGAAAGAAGGGAGGGAATGGGGAGAAAGAGGCAAGAAGGTGGAGAAGGTAAAAAGACAGGGGAGGACTGGAAGAGAACCAGTGAATGACACTATAGGAATGCTAGAGGAAGACATATTTCCTTACATTTGCTTTAAAAGAGCTTCTTCTTTCAAGTGTTTAGGACAAATTTTGATGAACAAATCCATGCCCTTGAAGAATGAAATGTACAGCATCTCACAACAACATACACTTTTCCAAAGTGCAGGATCTGCTACTTACTTTCTAGCTGTTTCATCTTGAACAAGTCAGTCGACTTCTATAAACTTCAGTTTTTTACAGTAATTTGCGAAATGGAGATGACAAGAATACTTGCCTTAATTATTGCAAAGGGTTATGGTAAGAATGAGTTTATATTTAATGTAAAAGAACTTTATAAACTGGGAAGCAAATATTCAAATATGAATTTTTATTAGTACCACAGTATGTGCTCAATAAATATTTGACTTTTTAGACTTCAACAGTTCTCTGTTTTTTCAAATAGAAGATTTCTATTCATTTTTCTTTTCTTGTCATATGGGCAGTCTTCTGAATTTAGGTATTACCTTTCTTTAGGTTTAGTAATAAAATAAATCTTCCCACATTCCCAGTTAGGAAGCATTCTGGTGATAATTTTAAGGGTGTGTATGGCAAAGAGTTGTTCATTACACACCTTGAAATATATATTCTGATATAATCTGTTGGGAGGTAGTCCCTCCCTCACAGCCCTTTTGGTTGAGGACTGATGTCATAATGGCCACTGTTCCAGATGGGAATATGTCAGATCCTAGATGTGTTGGGGAGAAAAAATGTTGAGAGCCAGTATGCTACTATTAAAAGTAATTAATGATAAATTATATAGTATATACACATACACCGTATATATATACACACAGAACAAACATTTTGTCTTTTTCTCTTATTGGCAGTCTTATTAATAGTTACCTAATTAACCATATTTCACTGAAACAAGAAATTACATGTATATATACCATTCCAATTTTCTGAAAAATTATTTGAAGTCTCTCTTTAAAGTCTTCACTGAAAAATTGATATTTGTTTTTAAGACTTTCCAAAGAAGTGTGAAGTAGTATTAGCAGCAAAAAAGGTATAAAAGCATCTATGCCTTCATGATGAACTTTAATCACATCCAGAACAGCTGCAAGTATATGTTAGAATATATGAAGGGAAAAAAAAGAGTGAGGAAAAATATTTGGTAAACTGTCATTACCATAGCAACACCTTCAACTAGTTTTTGAAATAGTTACTAATGAGATTACTTTGAATGCTTCTGTTTGCTAAATAAATTTGCTTCAAAGGAGGAAAAACACAGCAAATCTCGAAATTTCTTAACAAGCTATTCGAAAAATTTGGGTCATTCAACTCATTCACCAAAAGCTCTTCTGAATTCTCAAAAGTAAATACCTGTAAACTGTAGATGAGTTATTTCTGAGGTAGAGATCCACACATAGGTAATATTTTATTACAGTGCACTGAAAGTGTCCCTCAATCGTCTATTCCTACATATGTGCGCACATGTAACGATAAATATGAGTAAAAACAATCAGCATGTAAATAATTTAATTTCAAATTTTAGTAAGTATTCACCTATTGTTTTTCATACATACCTCTGATACGAAAAGAGCCATCATCATTTCTCTCCACCACAAGATGATCAATGTGGATGGTTACAGGAGCTGGTTCAAGGGATACTGTACTACTACGAGGACTGTCATCCTACAGGAAAGACAAATAGTATCAGCATGTTGTTATTAAAGTAATGACTAAATTAATGTAATTATTCTCTTAAAAAACTTCAGTCAATATTTTTAATGAGTTATAAATGTATCTTTACATGCTTCAGTTACTACAGAGAGAAAACTGCCCATTCTATTTTGATACTTTTTAATTTCTAAGAAGAATCTTCTCATCATTCATCACAAAGACCAACACATTCATTGCAATAAATGCTGGTAAAGTATATATTACAGAGAGGGCATATTCTTAAGACATGAATCAAAGTTCAGGTAGGCAAAATGAATGTTTATAATATGAAAATGAGAAAATATTAACATACTTTTAAATTTATTTTTGTGTTAGAAACTTGTATCTTCATTGGCATCACTGTTGCAACAGTTTCATCTTCCAAAAAATGTTGAATATTCAGAAGAGAAGATGTAAGAAACTCAGTGCTAAAGTTTTCTATATGGCATTGTAGAAATCCATTTTTTTCTGCAAGCAAAGAGTGTATTACAGCACCAGGCCCACTTTCAAATCTCAAAGCAATCTCAGGAGAGGATGTGGAATGAATAACCGCTTTATGATCAGAACCTACTGAAAAAGAACAAATAAAAATTATAACTGTGATACTACTCAAAAATGTCACTCTCAATTATTTTTCATTAGAGGTTATTGTTGCTTTGTACAATGGTAAAGCAATAGCAAAGTTTTAATATTTACCTGTGACTTAAGTGATGCTGATTTGTCTCTATTGTCTATTTTTTTGTAACATGAAACAACATGCCATGATATAAATCTGGTATCATGTATATCTCAGACACTTAAAGAGTTTGTCTGGGTATGTACCTATCTATACATTTGTAATATAATGGATGACTGTCATGAAAAAACAGCCATGGCATTTAAAGTGACTCCTAAGCCATTTTTCAAGAAGTAACAAAAGGCAGAAGTTTTGCACCTTCCGTATTAAAACTGGGTATTAAATATTGACATTTCTTTATTCCTTGGCCTTGTTCCAAAAAAGAACTTCAGGTAGCTTACAGAGATATAAAAACTCGAGTTCAAAAATAAATTTTAGAATATCAGTAAAGGACCCATAGAATATATATAATTTTTAAAAAGAAACGGTCCTAGTGGAATTACTGAGCTAAACTGGTCCTTATGGTAGTAACTATTTTGTTTATTTTATTTTACCTATCTCCCAAAAAAATAAGAGGCAACATGCACATGGCATAATCACATAAAAAATAAGTAAGGAGTAGAAAAATAATGATAGAAGGGAAAAAGCAAAAACTAGGTAGGGAGTTAATAACTCAAAATATATTATTTAAATTTCTGTACCAAAGGTGGACCAAAAATGAGCTTTCTAGAAGCAGAGAGAAAAATATCCATTTTACAATTCATAAAATCCATAAGTTAAAGCAAACTAACTGTTCTGGAAAGGCAAAGCAGTTTTAGTTATTGAGGAATCAAAGTTATCTGTCCTGTGGGTTCTTATAAGAAGACCCCACTAATTAAATTCATGATAGAAAATGTTTATTTTCCCTCAGCATGGATGTGAATATGTATTTAGATATGTTAGTGTTTTTTTTCCTATATCAAAAAAACAACAGTTAGTTAACCTACTTAAAAATGAGAGCAATTAGAAACAGTTTGGTAAATGTTATTTTATAGTGTCTTTTACCGATCTATGTATCTATATATCCATATCTACATACGCCGGATACATACTCCAGGGAGCTGAGAACCAGAAATTACTTCAAACAAAAAGAGTATTTACTTGGAGTTGAAATAAAACAAAATCTTCATTAGTCAAAAACCACCCCCCCAACTACCTCTTATGCCATAAAACTATTATATTAAGGTCTTCCTATTAAAGGAATCCAAAACCCACACATTATAGGAAAAAAACACAAGCAAACAAAAGCAATCAAATACAATCTTTGTATGTTTACTAATGTTTGAAATGTTAAAGCTAAACTTTTTTTCTTTTTCCATTTATCCCCTTTCCCCTTCCTTTTCCCTCCCTCCCTCTCTGTTTGTTTTTTTATTCTACTAACAACCAACTGAGACAGCTGGGAAAAATAAGGTATTAGATAGCACTGACTATATAACACATACATACAAGGCATTTCAAAACAACTTCCTCAGTTAGGAAGAACATGAAAAAAAAATAGTAAGAGTATGGTACTAATTGAGCTATAAAGAAAATGAAAGAAAATAATTGTGCAACTGGAAATAAACTAAAACTATACAATTTAGCAAGAGGTAGGGTTGGGTATAGAATAGCCTAGTTTTGACATTCTATGTTCAAGTGTTTTTGGTTTTGTCCACTATGAAGCCTTTCTAACTATATACTAAGCTTTTCCCTTTTTGCATGCTATTGGGGTTTACACTTCCTAATATAAAACGCTTGGGGGGTAAATTATTTATTTATTAAATTTTTTTTTAGCAGATACAATGTAAACTGCAAGGCCTACACACACAAAAAAGCCAAGAGTCAATTTTCTTTCCATGATGATGATTTATAGGGAAATGGTACATTTACCTGCAATTCTCATGATGTGAAGTGATAGCACACATTTTGATATCATGTAGGACTGTATGTATTCCAAAATGCTATATATCAGATACAGCATTCTGTGCATATAGCGAAGAAAAATATTACAGCACAGTGACTTTTTAAAAGATTTTATAAACTGAATATTGTCATTTTAAATTCTTAGTATAACTATTCCAATAAATTCATTTCTGCAAATGACTAAAATACCTTAACTTCATTTAACTTTACTTAAACTTTGAAAAAGGGATGGCTTAACGTGCTTTCCTTTTGTACACTGCATGTTTTGCTGCTTACACCCTTCTATGTCCAAGGGAAGGTGTTTATTTTAGAATAAAAAAACGTAAGAACAGGATACAAGATTTTTCCAAATACCAAGTATTTGGAAATGTTTGCTTATAAGTAAATAATGGAATGTAGAAATTGACATTCTAGTATGGAACTAAGTTTGACCTTGTAGAATTACTCTATCACTCTTTTCATATAGAGAGAGCTCAGTTTTCTCAAACCCATTATCTCAAGGGATGGAAAAACTGAAAAAGTATGACAATTTATCAACAGGAGAAACAAAAAAAATTAGAGAATACACCTTCAACAGATTACATTTCTAATAACTTAATCAACATTATAAAAATAAGGTGATCTAAGAGAACAAATCCCTGATGTAAATGTAATGTTCCTTGAATTCATTTATATACTGATAAATCATATATATAAAAAATCAAAAGTTTAAGTCATATTAAAGTCTCACCTACTGGACGATTACAAAGGTAATGCCGAAGACTGATATTGCCTAACTGAGCCGGTGTTACTTGGTCCACTTGAAGACAGATTTCTGTATCTTCCCCTCGTATGTCAATTTCCCCATTAACACCAGTAATTTTAAACATCACGACTGACATCTAACAATGATTGCATAAATAATATTAGTATACCAAGTAATTAAAACAAAATTTAAAAATTAACACAGGAAACTAATATTATAACCTCTAAAAATACAACCGTGGCCTAATCAACCAAATACATACTTGTGATCAAATGAATATGGTTATTACATTATAGTCATAAACTTCAAGGTCCCTTTCTTTTACTCAGTCGAGAGAGGAATTTTTTGACTACGAACACTAATTACATGGCATTTCCATGTAAAATGATTTCCATTAAAAGCTAAACATATTTTCTAAGTCATCCATAGAATACTTCACTGGGTGAAGAGGGTTTAAATAAACCAGTAATACATTTCTTTTGTAGAAAGCTCCTTAAAGAAACTGTCTACCATCCTTACTATCAAACCTTTTCAAACTTTTTCCACATTTAAATGGAAACTAAAATGAAGATTGAAAAATAAAAGATAAAAAAAGACAGAATTTCCTCTCAATACAAAAACAAAATGTTTTAAAAGTGAAACCCAGAGAAAAACATTTCAGTAAGAGGGGAGAATTTTCAAGAGTAGAAAGTGAATTTTCAAGGGAGTAAAAGTGAATCACCCGCTATCTAAGTCAAATCATTTTATACATTGTCTTAAAATGTGAACATATTAAATATGAGATAAAGCTGGCAGCAATTTTCTTCACACTCTCTCTGAAACGATTACCAGGTCGTTGTGATTTTCTTGAGCGCCCTCTGAGTTTGTACTGATGGCATCTGGAGAGGCTTCGCCGTAATTCTGTAGGTTTACACTGGCATTTGCACTATCTGCAGCGCTGGCATTTGCACTATCTGCAGCACTCTGATAACTTGTACTTGAATTCTTTTTAATACCTGAAATAACACAAAATAAACTAACAAATTTAAATCAGTTTTACAAATGATCCAAAAATGTTACATTTATCTAACCAAGATGGGCTATCCCTTTAACTCTTTCCTAAGCATAGCCTTGTTTAAAAGACAATAAAAGAAAAATTAAACTGTGATTAGTTAGCAAATATTGTAATAAGAAGTAAATTCTCACAATAAAATGTTAGACATACTGAAGCCCTAAACTTAGTGTAACAAGAAATCTACCATGGTGACCACAGCCTTGTGGAACTAGCAGGGTCATGGTCGGCCAGCAGGATCGCCTTCACCTGTCCTACATTGAACAGTTCCAGTTTTACCCCTAAATTTTTCTTTACAGTATCCTAAACTAACTTCTAATTATTTTCTACATGAAGTTGATGCCACTATCATGAATGTAATCATTCTCCATCCTTGTCTACCTGCCTTAATTTCTCAATGTGCTGGATTTCAGTATTTCTCAAATTCTCTGTGGTAAAAGATAATTTTAAAAGTGTCTGTCCCAGATCAATACTTTCAAAAAATACTGTAAAAATAAATTACTAGAAATTAGATTAGAAAAACCAAAGACATAAAAAACATGGCTTCGATGTTTTTATTATTATATTTACTACTATAAAATCAGCTTCTAACCTAGTGCCTGGCAACACAGTAGGTGCTCAATAAATTATCCACTGAAAGAATGAATAAAACCATGTTTAGTGCCAGGGAAGATGTATATAAATAAATTGTGGCATGAAGAGATAATAAACTCCCATTTTACAGGGAGTTCCTAACATAGTTAGGGGTTAAAGAGACTTCCCTAATAAAGTAAACAAAAATTAAATAGTATTCTATGCACAGGTACAAAGACCCTGAGGTGGAAAAAAATTGTCACCATGGAAAAACTGACAAAAAGATTGAAATATACTGAAGTAAATTTAAAGTGTAGTAAGCACATGGGAAAAGAGCAGAAATGTTAAGCTTGGGGGCCATACCGCACAGAATTATCAGTAACGCTGAGGTTTTTAAACTTACTAGCCTTACAGCAGTGAGAAGTTATCAGGATTAAAAAGGAAATCAACATGACAGTATTTACGTTTTTAAAATGAGTACTCTTCCTATGGAATGAAGAATGAACTGAAAATTGACAACGGAAGTGGGGAGACTAGATAGGAACCTATGGTGGGGGTCACAGCCCAGCTATGTGTTTGTTTCTCTGTATATAAATATGTATATATTATTCAAAAATACGTATACAAACATGCCTACAGACGTATATCTGTTTGTATACATACATGTCAGAGTACATATGTATAAACATATACATATATATAGAAAAATACATAGAAAAAGGTCTGAAAGTACACAATATATACCAAAATTTCAGGTGGGTGTTATTTCTGGAGCAGAGAAAGGTAACAAGGGGCAGAGTAAGGGTGGTTTAAAGTGACACCTTCATTTTTTCCTCTGGATATTTCCATACTATCTGATAGTTTCTTACACTGAGAACATATTCATATATTTCTTATAAAATTAAAATAAAGGAAACAAAAAACAAAAACAAGAGTGTTCCTAATGAAAACCAGTTCCTATGACATAAAGAAAATTATCACAGTTCAGGAGAATCAGGGTTATATAGTCACACATTTAAATGTGACACAGAAATAATGTCTTGACTTTTTTTAAGATTCTAAAAATAGTCTACTGCTGGAATCTATTCTAAAACAGTAATCAAAAATGCAAGCAAACTTTATGAGTGATATTAATTATAGCATTTTTATAACTGAAAACTATAAACAATCTAAACATCCAATATCAGGGAAATAATGACAGGTCATTTCATTAAATTATATTAGAAAACGCATATGTGTGATAAAAAGTAGGTTAAAAATCATATATGTAATATGACACCAAATACATATATATGTGAATACATATAAAATTTATACAATGATACCACTAGACTGTGGAACTTTGGAGTTATTTTATTTTTCAAATTGCAGTTGTCTTTATTTTCCAAATTGAGTTACTTTTATGATTTAATATTCAGAAATAAAAACAATAAAATTACTGATGTTTTTTGAGACTAAGTAGGGATATTTTCTAAAGGGACACTGTTTTTGAAATATGTTTTGATCACAGAACATAAATCCTCTGCTAAGGTAGGATTTAAAATGATAAAGGGGGCAGAGGAACTAGCAATAGTGCTCTGTAAATCTAAAACAGATTTTTATGACCCATATTACAACCTCTTCTCCATTTAATTGGTAGAGTATGCTGAAAAGGATATTGCTATGAATTGCCTGTAACAGGGTTAGATCAGGGCTTTTCGGAATGGTAACCATTTCCCATGTCTAGAGAACTAGTATAGCATTATGGTTGGTTAAATGCTTAGGCTCTTGAATCAGACTAGCTGAGTTCCAAATCTACCTCTATTGCTTCCTGACTGTATACTAATTTTTCTAAGCTTCATTTTCTGAAGCTCTGAGTCTTTCCTTACCTAAGATGTCTTCAGCTACATCCAATAGGCTTATTACTCTATAAACACAAAGTAATTTGTATGTGTCTCTCATCCCTTACGCTTCAGTGTCTGGGACAGCTACTCCCTGGTTATGGCCCATGCTTTTATTCCTATTCACAAAGTCCCCAATGCCTTAGCGGTTGGTATGCATGTAATTCTAAGTCATTCCTGGTGGTCTTTACTGGGGCATTAGTAGCCTCTGAACCTGGGCAAATATTAGAGGGTTGTCCTGATACACTAAAGTTGCAGGTTCAATCCTCGGTCAGGACACATACAAAACTCAACAAATGAATGCATAAATAAGTGGAACAACAAAATCAGTATTTCTTATCTCTTTCTCAAATCAATCAATACATTAAAAAACATTTTTAAAAAGGGCAATCATGACATTCTATCAGATATAATCATGTATGTGACAGAATGCTGGTATGGAAATAAGTACAGTCTGAACTCTAGTCCTAGGACCACATAATTGAGAATACCTCATGCTAATTAAGGTCACCTAATCAAAATTCTAGATATAGAAGTCTCTGTAAGAGAGCTAGTAGCTTTACTGCTGTCTGCTTTATGACCTATATACAATACAAGTAAGTGTTAGAGTCAGTCACAAAAGAGATAGAAAGAGAGAGAGAGAGAGAGAGAGAAAGTATCTGGTTAAAAGCAGCACTGGAACCAACTATTAGAAAATCAGGTACAGCAGTCTTTTTGTATTGTACGTGTATATATGTATAAATGTGTTTTGGGTGATATAATTAATTATTGAATGTAACTAAAAATATTTAAACATCACTTTCAACATATGTGTGTTTGCGTGAGTGTATATGTAAATAAATTCTTTATTGTATTGCTTTACCTTTTTCCAGAAATATGTGACTATCATTTCCATCACTTTCTAACAACTGTTCTTCCAATATCATGCTGTCAAGTGAAATGGTATCCAATGAGGTTTGTGAGGAGCTTCTTTTCACGTTCCTAAAAGAAACAGAGAGTTGGAACCAGGTTTGGTGGGCACCGTTCCTTAGGTTTCCCACTGTTAACAAACAAAACTATTAGAAAATCACCGCATATAAGGTCAACAATTCTAAAAATATTTCTAACAAAAAAATATATATAGTAGTTATAAGTTTTTAAATTATATTTTATAAGTCTAAGCTCAAAGTATTTTCATATTTTGAAAAACCTACTCTTCCATGTGTTAACTGACAATGTCATATTTTGCCAAGAGGTTTCCAGTCCAAAAATAAAGTAAGCTCACACGCACAAACATGCACTCCCAAACAACATTCCCCCCCTTTCCAATAAGGTACTGTTACCTTAAAGATGACTGTGATTTAAGCATTCTAACTGTGGGTCCTTCTTCTTTACTGATTTCCAGGTTCTCAGAGAGCGAAGCTGTTTCTGGAAGCAAATCTTCAGCTTTAAAGATAGATTCTATGGCTTCATTTCCTTTACTAGTTAAACTATTTGAAAGCATGTTTTGATTACCATCACTATCAAATGACAGCATACTTGCATCTTCTCTGTAGTTTAAGACACTATTTGAATCTGTGTAAGGTAAATCCTTTTTGTCGCCTGTTTCTAATCCAATTTCCCCTAAGCCACTTTTGCAAAGAATTCCACTACTTTCATCTTCACTTATTTTCTCTAAATTTTTATCTGATAAATAATCCAGAAAAGAAATACCTTTTTGCAGATTTGTATCACTAGCTGATTTAAAAAGCAAAGGATCCTTCAACGGGACATGGCTGAGGTCAACACTCATAGATCTGCTGTCTGGCTTATGATTAACAGTCACACTCCTAATTTGATTTATACCACTACTAACTTGTTTCTTTTTTGAAGGCAGGAATTCTCCATTTTCTGAAGGCAAATAATCAGAAACCACTGGGAGCACACTTTCAGAAAGAGGAGACTTAAGAGTATTTGCTTGATCCACCGGGTGTAGTAAAAGAGCCACTTCTGCACTTTTAAGTAAAATTCCAATGCAAATGGATGTCTGACTAGCAGGACTGCCAGTCACAGCTTCAACATCATTCTTTAAGTTCTCTGAAAGCAGAGTAAGTGACTCATGGAGGAAAAGCAGGAATAGATACTGGTAGTGATTGATCTGCATACTGATGTGTTTATGAACATGAACCAGGACATGAAAATCTGCATCTGATGATGAAGAGGAAAATCCTAAAAATGTATCTGAAGAAGATTTCTGACTACCATTTGTCAAGGGTTCAGACTCTGTACTGTAATACTCCTTCAGGAGCTTTTTCCGCTTCAATCGGCCAGTCAGGTCACTAGATTCACTTTGTGACGTATTTAGAGATGCCTGATTACAAGTCTGCAGCTCTTTCTGAGACAGTGCATATCTTGTTGGTTGACAAATCCAGATGGAAAGAGGGAAAGAGTCTATGAAATTTATTGGTCGTCCTTTTCCACTTTTCATCCCTTCATAATCTATCCAAAACTGAGAAAAGTACACAGCCCAAACATCTGTGGCAGCAGAAGTTTTAAGAGTGTGTTTATTCAACTTGGGAGTAATATTTCCTTTATAAACTTCATGCATTTTGGTATCTTGTTCATGAGCATGTCTTTGGAAGATTGGATGCAGAAGATTAAAACTGTCACCAGATTTGGGAAAGCTGGTATATGTTTTACTGAAAAAGTCACAATCTTTAAAGTCTTGAAACAAGGCTTCTAGATCAGAATGTCGACAGTTTGGACAGTGCCTTGTATTTGTGGCAATCATTTCAGAGCTCTGAATAGAAATCGCGCGTGGTTGATCCTGATGACATTCAGACTTCATTTCAGAAGGAATAACAAACTAGAAGTGAAAAAATATTAATCTAGTCTAACTTACAAATCCATGAATCTTGAAGATAAAATAATAAAAAAAGAATACTTTTTGACATTCCCATCCAAAATACTACCTTTGTTAACCAGACATAAAATACTTTCTCCCCCCCCCCAAATCTTTTTATTAAACTGAGTATAAAGGACTTAAATAATTTACGACTAAAAGAAGCTTAAAAAACAAACGGTGAAAAATGTATATATCATACAAATATATTGCACACAACATATTGCAAAATAAAAAGAACAAAATTAAATTAAACAGGTACTACTAAATGCTTACTCTCCCATGAGCATATAGAAGACAGTGTCAAGTTTAAAAAAGAAAAATCTTTATTAGGATATTTTAGATTCAAGCAACTTGGAGGATGAATAGATGAGTAAATGGAATGACTCGATAGATGTCATTAGAATCACTTCTTTGGGAGAAAACTATTAAGAAAATAAACTTAAATGTATATGTCCAATTATTTACTAAAATAATTTTCCAGAGATAATTAAGCCCAGTCCTTAAAATATATCACATCAAAGAGTTAAAAGTGATTGGTTTTAAAACTGGCCACACTCAGAAAATGTAAAGATCATTATATAATTGTATCTTAAATTATAATTATAAATGTTTTAAAATGTGTCTCTATATTGAATAGTATAAGATTTTTAAAACATTTCTATAATGTGATTGTTAATTATTAATCTCAATTTACAGAAAAGAAATTAAAGGTATATAAATTTACTCTATCAGCAAAACTGAAATTTTCATCCATGCCCAAGTCTTATTCTATACTAAACTATTTTTTTTAAATTTCCTTCCTTCAAAGTTTAAAAGGAATTCAGAATACCAATCACCTGGTTGTAATACTGAGCAACTTTCTATTATCTCTGGATATTAATAATAGAATAAATGTGAATACATAAAACCCAGATTTAGCTTAAAAGCTTCATTGTATTATTTACCCTCAGTACTAACAAAATGACTCATTTAAATTTTACTTCTACTGGTTAACCTCAAATGGACAAGTAATGAAAAAATAAAGGGTAGAGAAAGCACAAAAAAAGTCTCCTGAAGCTTCTATAATTGAAATTAAAACTGAAATTTCAAAATCAAAATGCAATGAAACTGAGTTATATTTGAATGCCCCTCTTAAATCCTAGAAATTACAATAGTGTTAACTCTTCTTTTATAAAAATGGTTTTGTTCTTATAGCCACTTGTTTATATGGTACCTTTAGCATTAAGCCATCAACTCGAATATCAACATGCTCATCAGATTTTGAATTGTCATTCAACTTGTATACAGCCATAAATTGATTAAGGCTCTGTTTTAAATCCAATAGAAACTGATTTAACCATAGAATACTTCTTTCATCCACAGTAAACTGTAGGGCATTCAGCTGGCTATAAAGGTTGGGAGATGGAACTGTGGAGAAAAAAATTTTAAAAAGATTTTTAATAAACAGATAGTTCTAAATCTTCCCTGAGAACATAAGAGACATTTTTAACACATTTTATTCTTTTTTAATTAATGTAAAAAGTTTTTCAGATGTTATTTACAAAATTAAAGTGACACGTGGACAATAGCAAACATGTCTAGGTGGACAAAAATCATTTTTTCTGTTTCACTAACTGAAGAATACATAATTTAATCAAACACTGTTTAAATGGGAAATACTGTTTGGATTTCTTTTCCTAATGTCATAGTCACCAATAAGCAAACTTCAAAAAAAACCTTACCTTTTCAATGAATTATTACATCAGCTGTGATCCTTAACCCCTTATTTCTGTAAGGACTTTCACTAGCTCAATCTTAATCTGAATCCTCCACCGTGAGAGAAGTGGTAAACCAGGCAAATCTCTTTGAGAGTAGGGATCATGTACAGTTTTACTTTCCCCTTAATCCTAAACTTAGAGTAGTGCTCGGTGCAAATTGAAAACTCAAGTATCTCTTAAGTAATCATATGTATACACTCATTTTCATAGCTCCCCCAAAATATTAGAATGCCTAGGAGTTAGATAAATGTGTTCATGCTAATAAATGTTAAACTAATATTTATAATTAGAGTATATATCACTTCCTGAAAGCCACATACATGTGTATCATAAAAGCTAATATTATTTTCAGATCATCTTGATGAAGACATTTTATTCCAAAAATTCACAGCTATTTACTTCTACCAAAGCAAATAGTATGCATATCTAGAACTTTTAAACTTTATTAATTTAAGAAAAATAAGCCCAAGGAATGGGGTATCAGTACAAACAGCATTATAACAATGTCCTGAACAGATAGGATTTCTTGCCTTCTTTCCTTCCTTCCTTCCTCCCTTCCATCTTTTCTCGCTGTCATTTACTTTCTTTCAGCAAAGATTCACTGCATGTCAACTATATTTTGTGTATTGTGTTAAGCACAAAGAATTTTTAAAATAGGTCATAGTTCCTTCCCTTAACAAAGTTCGTACACTATCATATGAGACAGATATGAGAGCAGAAAAACTGTAATTCAAGTCCAATGTAGACATTCAATTGGGATGTAGAGATGCTTGCATTTGGAAATAGCAAGGAAGTGGGATGCTGAGGAGAGCACGTCACACTCTGGAAGGGAAGAAAGGAGAAGGAATCTCAAGTACAGAATAAGTGATGATGGCAGCCACAGAAAAGACTAGACAGCAAACATAGTCCCCAAGGCTAGAGCACAAAAGGAAAGAAAAACTCTGACTGCAGATCTCAGACAGGGGAAGAAACCTGGTACACCAAGCAGTGGAAAGATCAATGTGCAGTTTCCAATAGTGGTCTACTTATGAAACAGGTTATTACGTGTTTCACGTAACTGAAAACGTGGCTACTAAAGACACCTAAAATGAACTTGTAGAAACTAGAAATATGCTCATATCACTAAGGAAAAAAAACAGGATGTAAATCAAATATGTAAAAGAAACATACGTTAAAAAACAGAACACTACTATTTACTGTTATGACCTGAACTATGTCCCCACAAAATTGATATGCTCAAGTCCTAATCTCCAGTTCCTCAGAGTGTGCCTATATATGGTGACAGGGCTTTTAAAGAGGCAATTATGGTAAAAGTGAGTTCCTATGAGTGGGCCCTGGTTCAGTATGCTATGTGTCACAAGAAGAGATTAGGAAACAGACGCATACAAAGGAAAGACCACATGAGAAGACAGCCATCTACAAGCCAAGGAGAGAGATCTCTGAGGCAGCAACTCGGCCTACATTTTGATATAGAACTTCTAGCCTCCAGAACTGTGAAGAAATTTCTGTTGTTTAAACCACTCAGTGTGTGGTTCTTTGATATGGCAGTGCCAGCAAACTAATACACTTAAGTTTTAGGAAGAGTTGTTTCGAAATTACAGGCTTATGGGCATTTTTATTTTTGGCATTTTCTTTTTTATAATATAATTAACATATTACATTTATAATTATTTAAAAAGTTACAAGATTTTAAAGTTGAATCACTTAACACAGACTTGAAACAGGAGGATTAAGAATGAATGCCTATAGGTGAGGATTCAACATACAACCCTCTTTACATTGGTATGTTTGAAAATTTCCCATAATAAACAGTTAAATTAAAAAAGAGTTAAAATATCCACTCCTAGGTATCTAGGGAGCTAAGATATAAATAGCTGGAAAGAAATTTTATATTTTTATCAGGGAAAAAATGTACAGTTTATAGAATGGGATTATAATTCCTTTGGAACTCATTAAAAAACTGATAGAAATAAACCTAGATTAGAAGTGAGAAATGCTGGAAACTAGTCTTAACGCTGAAGAAAAATCACTAGTTCAATGATACATTATTTAAGGAAAACAATTTTGGGGGTGTGGGAGAGGGCTGGAAACAAAAGGATTACCCTATTACAGAAAACTGGCTGTGAATGTCCTCTGAAAACAGTGGGGGGGAAATGAATTTGTACTTAGAAGACTCATACTTGAGTTTCAGCTATGACATTTTACTCTTTATAAGGTGCTGAGCAAATGTCTTAATCTACCTTAATTTTCTCATTTTGGTCAGGAAGGTAAAAGAAACAAATACGAACTACACAAAAGACTATTGAAAAGCATAAAACGGTACGAATTAGGTGATAAAAGTCTGGCACAAACAAAAATTAAAGCAGTAAAATAGTTCTACATCTGTTTCTCCAAAGTAATTTCCAGGCTATCTTCTTTTTAGGTAACAACAAAGGCATGAGCAACAGAAATTCCGTTTGAAACTAAGAACCTACATTAAGTCAATATTAAAAAAATGGGCAAAGTAGGTCAAACTATTCTGGAGTTCCACTTTTAAGAAAGGATGTAAAATATGTCTTCCAATAACATAACCTGTTTCATTTAAACACTTTCTTTTCTCAACTATGATTTTTAACTATAATAATGAAAAAGGTACCACATAAACAAAGGCAAATTTTAGTTTGAAGGACTCTTAGATAAACCGAGACAAGTAGCACAGAATTTTAATATTCAGAGAACGCAAATATATAATCATTTTAAATTTAGGCAGCCAAAGTAGCTTACAAATAAAAATTCATGTAATTCAGTGTTCCTAACTGAAGTGCCAAAAGTTGTCCAAGGTATATTATATGGGCATTAAAAACCAGCCCAAAGAATTCTCTGGAGCAAAAGTGATAACTTCATCATTCATTTTTTTCAATGAAATACAGTATTCTATATTTACATAGCAGAAATATAAATGGAGTTTTACTAAAGGAAAAAAAATCTTATTCTACAAATAGGCTAACTTTACTTAAACAAACAGCTACTAAGTATAAAAATGAGTCAAAACTCAGGGATAAAATAAGTGTGAATACTACATAATTCTTGACATCGAATATGCTATACAAGCTAGTGAGGGAAAAGAACATGAATAAATAATATATAAAAATGCTATACTAGAGTTATATACTACATACAATGATAACAAGAGTAAAAAAAAATGGGCTTTTGTTTCTTTTTCACATTTATAAAAGTAAAAAACTTAGCAAGGAAAAAAAAAAACAACTTCCCAACTAATGGACAAATAATAACAAACTAAGAAATGCTCTTACTTGGAAAATCCTTTCCATCTGGATAATAATATTCTGTGAATTCTATATAGACAGCTGACATTTCTTGTGGAAGATACAGGGATTTTTTGTTGCAAGAAATCATACTTTTTGGGGAAGAACGACATTGTTCTGCTGTAGAGACCTGAAAAAATAATTAAGTTGCCTAAAGTAACACTGAATAAGGACCTTTCCAAAAAATTTATGCAATACAGACATCACTTCAAAGTATTAAAATTGCTTCCAATAATTTATTAATGGTTAACTTCCAATGAAAACTTTGTTATATATTTAACTGCACATTAAATTATTTTTCCTAGGCATTTTTTAAAGGTTTTATTTATTTATTTTTAGAGAGAGGGGAAAGGGAGATGGAGAAAAACATAGATGTTCAAGAGAAACATCCATCAGTTGCTTCTTGTGCACCCCCTACCTGGGACCTGTCCCACAATGCAGGCATGTGCCCTGACCAGGAATCAAACCAGCGACTTTTCAGTTTGCAGGAGGGGATGCCCAACTCACTGAGACACACCAGACAGGGCATACATTAAATTATTTTTAAATTAACTATTCAGAAAACAATCATCTCTTCAGAGTCTTATCAATTACAAAATCAACTCTGCACAACATTCCTTGCAAACTTATTATTTCGCACCTTATAATAACACACAGAATATTTCTAAGATAAAGCAAATAAGGAAATGGTAGAGTCTGGACATAGTCTAAGTCCTCAAGTCTAGAATGCTTCTCCATTATGTACTTTATAATAATTCTCTACCCAAATTTCTTTATTATGAAAACTAATATAGTTATATACAGAATTTCGGTTTGAGATGATAAAAAACTATGAAGAGAGACAGTGGTGACAGTTGCACAACAATGTGAATATACTTAATGCCAATATATTATACACTTAAAAATGATTAAGATAATAAATTGTTATGTACATTTTACAATACAAATAATACAATTATAAATGCTTCTTAAAATAGTTTAAATTATTTTTCAAAAACTATTAGTTTTAAGGTTCTTATTACCCCCAAAGCTGATCATTTATAATTACATTAAAATGTATATACTAATTTCCCCCAAAGTTCAAACAGTAGCGTTTTGTCAATTTCACTTATTTATGCTAACTTAGTAGACCCAGGGATGTATCTCAAGGTTTTTCATTCATTCAACAAACATGTATACTTCTCATACAAAGTTGAAAATGCTTTTTCAATGGTTTATTTATGTTTTCTCTTGTGTAAATTTGCTAATCAAACCTTTTCATTATTTGTAGTCTTTATAAATTTAAGTCCATTCCTTACATCATCTAATTAAGAAACTTTGCTCTGCATACATGGAAATAAATCCTTTCCACCTCAAAGTGTGAAGTTATTTTTATAGACAACAGCTTATTTTTCCCTTTAATAGTTAAAAAGTTATTCAAAATGGAATGAACATACTATTTTATTTTCTTCCATTTACTTCTGTTTTGTTTTGGTATATTTGCTTTTGTGGGATTTCTTTACTGTATTTCACCTTCAACTATTTGAGATTATGAGTAATTAACTCATTACCATTTGAATTTATCAACTCTCATAATTTAAAGTCCGCTTTAAATGAGATGCATTATATATAGAATGTGAAAAAAAGCAATAGCACAATAAAAAATATAACTGTTAAACCAGGGTTTACCAAAATTGACACTACTGACATTTTGGGCCAGATAAGTCTTTGTTGTGAAGGCTGTCCAGTACATTGTAGAATGTTTAGCAGAATCATTGGTCTTCACCCGCTAATGTCAGTAGCTACCCCCTCCAACTGTGACAACCAAAACTGTCCTCAGATTAGTCCCCCAAAGTCCCCTGAGGAGTAAAATCAGCCCCAGTTAAAAACCAATGAGTAAAATGAAAACTTTTCAGATAAAACTAAGTCTCAAAGTCACAGGCTTATCAAAATAAATGAGAACAATTCATAAATGCTAACACACATCTGAAATCCTTTCTTTTCTTTTTAAAAAATAGGTCATATATTCTATTGCATTGGTCTCAAGAACTGTGAGATTAAACTATGTTGTGAGATTACACTATGTTGTGAGATTACAGCCTGAATAAGACTTTTAGTTGTAAACAGGGCATGAGTTCTTAGGTATAAAATTAGGTTCACGGCACGGCCAATATGTGTAGTTCAATAAAGCAAAAGGTATTCTAGTGTCTTCCCTTAAAACAGCTGTGTAATAAGGAATCCTGACTATAAGGAGAGGTCTCACCTTTGTCCCTGCTCCTGGGAGATAATTTTAAACTACTGGAAGTTCCTATTCATGGTGGACCCCCAGGGCCAAGCAAGATGTCTCAGAGTGGGACTAGCCACACTTTGTCCTAGTAGTGTTTAGAAGGTGGACACCTTGGGTCACGTGGTATCAATCCACCTACAGACTGAATTCAAGTAGGCGGGCAGTATTTCATACATATTGTTCCATATCCATGCCAGCAGGCTCATGTGCCTTGAGGAAAAGGAAGTTCTGAATTTAGAACCCTGCCAGGCTCCTCTCCATGTTCTTTCCGATGGCTGGTTCTAATCGGTATTCTTTCCTCTAATGAATGTGACTCTAAGTTATGACTGATTTCAGCAAGTTCTGTGAATTTTTCCAGTGAAAAATTCAGTAATCTGTGGCTAGTTTATGGAAACTCCTGAACGTGAAGTTGGTATCAGAAGTCTTGTGCAGACTTGGCAATCTAAAGCATTATGACCTTAACCTTACAGTGTGCCTAATCCTGGGAAACTATATCACAAAAATTAATGAACTGATATTGTCTATCCTACCTAATTTAGGCATTTCACAAATCTGATCAGATGTTTTTAAATAAAATGGGGGCATTAGTTTATAAGGTTGCAGGAGATACTAAATGTATTTATCAGAAGATTTAACTTAAAAAGTAAAACATACCTGGTATATATTAAAATCTGCAAGTCTAACCACAACAGAACTAGACATTAACTTAGCTTTGGATTGTTGAGATAATACTGAAGGTGTTCTGGAAGTCCCTTTCAGAGCTGTGTCTTTCTCTGTGGGAAACAAAAATTCCTTTCAATTTACTGTAATTTTTTTCCAACAGTCAATCTTTTACTATTATGACAGCTACTAGAAATACAGATGAACTCTGATTTCTCAAATGAGATAATATATGTGGAAACACTTTACATATAAACTGATATAGAAATGTAAGTTATTGAGGTGATTATTTTTTCATGATGATTATTCTTTAAATAGGAATCATATTTATATCAACTGCATTTAAGATACTCCCACATAACTTTTGGCTGAAATAATTATTAAAAAGAGAAACCTACTAGCCATTTAAAAGTCTAAAATATTCTATGCCTGTGGTCTGAATAAGGTGCAAAATTTTTATACATTTAATTAAACATAATACTTATTTACAGAAAATATCATATTATGATAACACACACCATATTAGGAGAATGTCATAATGTTGTTATAGGTATAATACCTGTTTGTGTGTGCTGTGGAGAGGCATGTATCGGTGACTGAGGAGGTGAACCTACATTATGATCCTTTATAGCCTGTTTAAGCATTTCAACGTTGTACTCAAATTCATGTAACAATTCGTTGGCCCATCCATTTTTTGTCTTGGTTGCATCACTAAAATACATCCAATGATTACAACTATCTCCTGTAAAATGAACATCAAGAAGCTTCACTGAAAAGTACCCAATTTTCATTTATTCTATTATGCTTCTAATAAGATTTATTCGTATTCTCAAGAGATTCAATTTTCCAATAAATTTAAGCCTTCACTTAATACAGATTTTAATCTACCTATAAAATATGAGTAAACATTTAGAACAGAGGGAAAGAAGGTCAAGAGGTCAAAAGAAAATAACCAGGGAGAGCTTCTATCTAGAACCTACCCTTGGTAAAACATCACTCAAAGTTTCAATTAGAAGCAGCACTGCTAGTGAACCTTCACTGAAGGCTCAGCCATCAAAGAAAATGGTCTTTTCATCAAAGATCTGTTGTAAAGTGACAAACAAACTTATCCATAAAAATGACAAGGATTAAAAAAACTGAAGAAATAAAAATTCTCAAGATGGACATCAGGATAATAGGCTTCTCTGTACCAACTACGGAAAGTAATATGTATATAAAAGGATGAAGAAAATAAAATCTACTTTATAAATGAAAGTTTTACCTCCCAATATGAATGATTTCTATAGTTAAAAATATTTTAGTAACCCAGAAAACTCAGTTATTTGTGTGAATTAAAAACAAAAAGCCCCATACCACCAAAATGCAGAGATGGGTAATGTGGTCAAATTACTTAATTTGGCCAGAAACATACATTCTTTTTGTTTTTATTATTTGGGATAAAGAATCCTTCAATATTTGATTTTTAAGGACCTTATTAAATCTTATTAATTGATAAAATGTAGAAAATATTAAAAAGTTTCAAAAACAAGTTTCTAGACTCCTACATCTTAGCTAAAATCACTGTATCCTTTTGTTTTACATTCTTTTTTGGTTTTTTAATATCTAAATGTATCACCTAAAAACTCAAACATATTAATAAATTTGTCACAATTAACAAAATAGCACAAATATGTGTCCTTTGTGTTCTCATTTTAAAAAAGTTTTAAATTAGTTATTTACAATGTTGCCAATATCTAACAATTATACTTTCTAACAATCTACATAAACGTCAATATAAAATGCACGAAAATTTCCTATGGCAATTATATTTTCTTGGTAAGATGCTACAGGGGAAAACTAATAAGTGTCTTGATCTCGTTTGCTTTTAAAATTGAATTGAAATAAATTTGCTATATAATGTGAAAGCAAGAGTTATGTCCTTTAAAAAAACTGTTAGACATACCTGCTTTGTGATAAGGATAATAATCTATAGTTAGCTGTGTAAAAGACAGCTGCATAGCTCCTCCAGTGATACGTCTATTTGACTCTGGGAAAAGAAAAGGATGGATTTGACAGAAAGAGAAAAGATTATTAAGCAAATATTAGAAACACTTAATTTATCATAGCTACAGTCCAAGCAATAATAAGTGTCTCTCTGTTATCACAGATAATACATTAAGGATTTTAGGAAATGCAATTCAATTTAATAAGTATTAAGCCCCTATCATTTGTAAAGTAATAGGCTAAAAAATGAGGATACACTAGCACAGCTTTTATATTTACAGGCTTAACATATGTCAGGCATTGTTTTAAATACTTTAGGTATACTTACTCATTTGTTCTTCATAACAACCTTATGAGATAGATGCTATTATTATTCTCATTTTCTCGATTAAAAAAAATGAGACAAAAGAAGTAAAATAGGCAAAGCTCATACAGTCAGTAAGTTAGAGCTGGTTTTGAACCCAAGAAATATTTGCCACTACATTATACCATCTTGCCTCTTACTGAAGAGAAACTGAGTCTATCAGGTTGGGTAAGTTATCCAAAATCACATCGCTATATTAAGATCAGAAGCAGGTAAGTCAGTGTAACTCCAACATAAAAATCGAATTTTAAAACACAGGCAAATCAAATAAAAACTAAGACACAGCTATGTACATACTCTCTTTATTCATTTGTTAACTCTAATTTACCTCAGCTAGCAAGATTTCTAGTATAGGTCTACAACCACTCACTTTAAACCCCTGGACATAGTATTTAATTCACAGCCCAACATGCTTACTAATGCAGTAGGAGAAGGGTTATTCCTAAATCATGATGGAGCAACAGCACACCATTGGGGAAAATAAAGATGAGTCACTTTTTTACTCTTTATCAATTAAAAAAAACCAAACAAACTCAAACCAAATATTTCAGAATTCAGAATTTTTAAAATACCTTATGAAAGTATATATACACAAGGTATATCATATAACACCTCCAGCAGATTGTGAGGCAGCACTAAATAATAATTTAATAAAAAAGTAATTCCACAGCAAAATTCAAATATTTACACTAAGTGGGTAAAATAAAGAGGATTAATAGCAATGTATTTGTTTAGGTCAAGTTTTTCCAGCAAGTAAGTTTTTCACAAGCCTAAGAAACATTTCAGAACTTTCTGTATCTCAGAATGCCACAGAACTAATTACAGATCTGTACAATGATGAAGATATTTTGGTCGAGGGGTTTTCTCTTAAGTAACAACATTCAGCTTATTCTCTGAATGTGAAAGTGAGGAATGTCAAAGAGCTCAGAAAACAGTTTTCTCTGCTCTTTTGCTTGATATTTAACCTTGACCCCTCATTTTGTCATTGTGGTTTAATTTTTTTAGGTTTTCCTTCCAAATCACCAACTATGCCAAATGACACAAAGGTGAATAAAGGAAAGGCAATAAATCTCCAAATTCCAAATCTTCCTCACCTTTTATACTCCACCTTTTGATATGGTAGCCTTATATGATGAAGGCAAGATAATTTCTACTGCTAAATATTCAAGACCAGTCTCAGTATTCATTCTTTCAGCTTTAAAAATCCACACCAATGATTTTCTTTTTCTGTTTTTATCTTTCCTCCGCTTCCTCCATCCTCCTCCCCAAAGCGACCACAACACCGGTGCCTGTGTCTATGAGTTCTTTCTCTTATTTTTATTTCTTTTTTGCTCCATAGCAACAATTTTCATAGCTATGATTCTGACTTAGGTCTGAGGAACACAGGTCAAATATCTCCATTTTTAAAAACTCCTCAGCTTGATCCTCTTGCTCACCAAAGTCTGCAAACCACTGTCCTAGAGATAATACTGCCTGCTGAACCCTTCCCACACTTACGGGCCAGCAACACACTCTGACAGAGACATGCTCTGGAATCTGGATTAGAGAAGCACAGATTTTCAAAGTGACCAAGAAGAACAGCTTCCTGCTACCCTATTACCTTTGTCTACTAAATAAGAAAAAATAAGAGTAACAAAAGCTGAAAGAAAAAAAAAGAATTTCTTAACTGAAATTTAGCTTCCTAACCAAATTTTTGAGTACTGGGAAGAGGAGACACAAGAAATATTAAACAGCTACACAACTGTGTTTACATGCACTGGGGGTCAGGAAGCTATAAACCACCATGTTGAAACCACAAGTGCACATTGTAAATTGAGTATGGACAATAATTTAATTTATGGATGATTTCAAAATTATAGAAAAGTTCATTCGAAGGCAAGTCTAATATTCCATCATCCTCCAAGGAGGTCATATACTCAAGTCTTTG
Source organism: Mormoops blainvillei (assembly GCA_004026545.1). Taxonomy (NCBI): domain Eukaryota; kingdom Metazoa; phylum Chordata; class Mammalia; order Chiroptera; family Mormoopidae; genus Mormoops; species Mormoops blainvillei. Next base: position 26,242 of record PVJD01003286.1, on the reverse strand, counting down.
ATTTTTTTAATCTAATTTTATTAGCACTGACAGCTAACAATTAATTGTACTTAAAGCACTAACTACTAAATCAAAATAAAATTTCATACCAATACATAATATTTATTTTTTCAATTAAACAAATCCCCTATATTAATTTAGAAGTATACAGAATGTCGTCAAAACAGCTGTAACTTTCTTTTCACAATTACAGAGTGGCATTCAGTTAACAAAACATTTCATATAAGCTGCATCAGAGACAACTGAAAATGTAAAGTCTACCATCCCCATATATAACTAATTGGGGCTGTGCACCAGCAAGAATCTACTTTAAATTTCAGGCCAATTTACAACGCCCATCTGTACCAGGCAAGGTCAGTGGCTACTGAAAATACCACCAGGACAGGTTATCTAAAGAGACATTCAGTAGTGTGTTAACTATACAAAAAAAGACATTGTACAGTTTAAAAACAAATCTTACACCTTATATTTCAATTTTTTTCTTTCAAAGAAGTGAACTGTGTAGGGGGGGGTTAAATGCTTTATAGATAAGAAAAAAAAACTGTGCTAGAACCAACTCATTCATCATCTTCATCTTCCTCCTCCTCTTCCTTCTTTTTCTTGCTTTTTTCAGCCTTGAAAACTCCCTTTTTTGTAGCATCAGGCTTTCCTTTACCTTGGTGAGCAGCAATATCCTTTTCGTATTTCTTCTTCGGCTTGGCTGTCTTCAATTCATCCGGCTGCTTGTCACCTGCAGCAGTGTGATTCCAGACCTCTCCCAGCTTCTTTGCAGCATCACCAATGGATAAGCCGGGATGCTCTCCTTCGCTTTTGGGGCAATACTCAGAACCAAACAACAAAAGGGCTGAGGGGGGCCTCTTGGGTACATTGGGATCCTCGAAATTCTTTATTTCCCTTTTATGAGAGATGTAAGTTTTCCCTTCTCTTTCATAATGGGCCTTGTCCACCTTTGCCATGTCTTCAAATATTTTTCTCTTTAGCAGACATGATCTTCCACCTCTCTGGGCACTTCTCAGAAAACTCTGAGAAGCTGACCAAAGCATCTGGGTGTTTCTCCTTGTGTTTCTAACTGGCAGGTTTGCACAAATAAAGCATATGATGACATTTCAACTCTCAGCTTCTCAGGTTCTCCTCTGCCCGTGTTTAATTACTTTGCCACAGGAAGCAGAGTCGCCTAGTGCCTGTCCAGTCGCACCTGCCCAGCACTGTCTCTATGGAGCTTGAGGTACATACTACAATCTATAATGTTTAACAGTACACCTTTCATGCACGTATCTCTTATGAATGATAAAACTATGACTAGTTATCTTACAGTACATACTACATATTACATATGATAAACAATCCAGTTTTATAGTAAATTCTAGAAAAAACAAGAGATTAAAATAAGCAGCTTTAATTACCTTTGTCTTTAGCATGAATATCATCACATATGTGTAGATCTAGATGAGAAATCACTAAATGATGGGAGGTTTCTTTAACATCAAAGTCATTGAATAATTTCACAATTGCATCACTCAGATCAGGAGCATTTGAAGTCTGCGGTGTCTTCACTTGCTGCGTAGATGGGGCTGCTGTAGAGCTCTGCAAGATGCAAAACTGCCTCATCACTGCAAGTAAGTACTTGAATTTCCCCAAACGATAAAACTTAAAATATTTTTAGGGAAAGTGATGAAAAGTACGTTAATATAGTTTCCTTTGTATCAATAACTCAGTTTTCCTTAAATATTTTCTGCATTATATAGGAATAAAACTAAAATCCAAAAACTGGAAAACTATACACAATTTGAATATGAAACCATTATGTTTTGGTAAATACCTGAGTAGTTATATTTACATATTTGTAGCCCTTCCTGTCTTAGAAAATATACTCATTAACTATCAAAGACAGCTTATTTGAATATTTTTAAATATATTACAGAGAAAACAAATATAAGCCCTGTATACAGCAGCTCTATACACTATTACATATCCTACAGAAATGAATCACTTCTTTGTAAAAGTGCTCATGATATTATTTAGTACTCTAAGGGCTCTGGTGCCTCTTACGATGTGCGGTATATCCTCTGAACTTGGATATCTAAAGAAGTAGAAAGCAGAAAAGACTTATAACAGAATATAAGTTCAAATTCCTTCTCCTCAAAGAGAAAAAGTGTAGTATATTAATAAAGTACACAGACAAACATATATGTGAACCTCTAATAGCCTAAAAATAATTCTGTATACATAATCTGATGATCTGATATATTAGCCTAAGAACGCTACATGAAACTTTGGTAATAATAAACAAAATAAAGACCAAATATTTCATTTAAAAATATCAAAAATTTTCTAAGAATGATTCACTAATAAAAGTATAGTTAGTTATTTATGGAAAACTAAAGTATATATTTATTAGATTCTCCTTCAAGTGTATTGAAAGTGAACAAGTGGAAATCACCTGACTTGTTACTTTATCACTGGTCTCTCACTTCTGATAAGGATAGCAATATTTTAAATTGCCTGTGTTGCTTCCCAAGGTTTTTTTTTCCTGGACAAATCCCTTATAGTAAGAATGAGAATAAGAAGAATGCCTTTCACTTTAAAGTAGGATAAGAGTAATTATGGAAAGGGAGAATCAGTTTGACATCTTAACATAAGAACATTCTCAGGTAGACCAAGTTTAAGAAAGCGTACACATCAAAATGGAAGATGCTCCTAAAAAAGAGAAAGTTCCTAAAAAACGGAAAAGTTGTCACATACCCCAGAGGCATGTGTACCTCACTCTCAAAAACATGACTCTAGTAACACCAAACTCCTTATTTTTTAATCAGGAAATACCATGCTCTTTAACATCACCACACTTTCATAGATTCTTTTTCCTCATCTGAAATACACTTTACCTCGCCCATAAACATCTACGCATGTTAAGACTTAATTTCATTATCCTTAGTGAAACATTTCCAAGCTCTGCAAGCTATTGATTAAAACTTCAGTGCCTCACTCCTCTTTTTAATTCTGCACTCTAGCATTTGTGTTACACTGCAATGATTTGTTTTAATTTGATTCCCCCTTATATGCCAGATCCCTGAGGGCAGGATCAGATAGTATTCATTTCCATAACCCCAGTGTCTAGCCCTGCACCTTATGACAAAGGAGGCAGGCTATAAATAATGCCATTTTGATAGACATAGGAAAACCTAAATGTATGCCATTCTCACATACAAGCCAAATCACCACGCTATAAACCTGAAACACATAACTCAGGTTCCAAAGAAATACTGTAGCTTCACAGAAGTTTGATTTCATAATAACTCCTATTTTTATTGAGAGCAGTGAGGAAGAGTAAAGAAACAAAATGCAGTCACTATAGTCAGATAACAAAATTAATAAGAGTGAGTGGAGCCACGAGGAAACTATTTTATTTTACTTTAGCCGGATGGATTACACTTTCCAACTTTTCAGTTATGGGTCAATGCCTGGATGTACATAAATCCTATAGATAACAATCTGAAGAACTTAGGAACAAATGTATCCATTATCCACCTGACATACTTAGGAAAGACTGTTTCATTATCCAGACCACCTGACTTCTCAAAGATTACCTCCTTCAACAAACCCAGAGGCTAAGAATGGAGAACTGGCTCTTCTCAAGTATGTTTCTTTTTACTATAAAAACTGTCAACTTCTCTCTCTGCTTCTAAATACTCTAGGTATTGCCTGGTAGTCTTTCTCAAGTTGCAATTTATTTAAGACCCCTGAATAAAACTTGGTCATTTAAGTAGGGCAAAGCCTCCTGATTCATATTCCTCGACTGACGATCAATGTAAAAATTCAATTGTACTTTCTATAAAACTTTCAAAAGACCCTACACAATGGGGTTTGCAATATCCCTTCTACAAACATTTTCATGTTAAGTTCTCAGAATTTAGTACTGGGAAAGATTTTTAGAAAACCTTTTACTCTTCACACCAAAGTACTGCTTCTGATTTTAAGAAGTGATCATTACAATTCCCCCATTTTTGCACCAGCCATCAGGCAACTCTAACAGTTTTGTGTTCGACTTCAGCAATTCCCCAGGGTTTTAGTTTTCTGCACTATTAATTCTCACATGCCACCCTTGACTATAATTACCCAGGGTTTTTTTCCTTTTGTCTTTACTTTAGTAATTGTAAAATTGTATATTTTTAACTTCCTGAGAAGAGATATCAAATATTTTTGTCACCATTAACTCTAGTGCCTAATACAGATGTCCAAACAAATAAGCACTATATAGATAGAAATACAATTAATATATGTTTTTACACAGGTATCAAGTATATAAAATTACATAGTAAGATATATAAGGAGATTCCTGGACTCGAGGGTATTACAATCTATTTCACATAAAGAAAACAACTAGCTATTCTGATTTTTAAACTATTTACATGTAAAGTAAGATTTTTTTTTTCCTGTTAACTTAATAGCATACCTGTGTAGGTTCAGGAGCCATACTCTTCCTTTGCTCTGTTGATTTTTCTATTGCTTCACTAAGAGACTTTGCGTACTGTACCATAGCCTTCAACTGAGAATCCGTTAAGACCCACAGTAAGTCATCCAATATTAGAACTAACTTTGTTGCAACGACATTGCAGTCTTTTAACTGTCGAAAAAATTGATTCATAAAATTAAGCCAAGAAATAAAACTTATAATGTACTAGTTTTTAAAAAAATTTAGGTTTTGAATGGAATTAAATATGGATCCTTCCTTCATTCACCCAGTATTTAATGAGTTCCAAAAGCATAGAAAGAATATCTCCTAGTATTGACGATACAGTAGTAAAAAAGACAAATTCCTGTACCTAACCAGGTAAAAGGAGTATAGGTACAAGTACTTACATAATTTAATTTTTCATTTATAACTAATAAATCATTTAATTACCTATGTTAATTCAACTAATTCTAGCAGCAAAAAGGGCAGTAACATTAATTTAAAACTAAAATGCTATTTAAACCACATATTCTAAAAACTTTTTTTCCAATTTAATATAGTAATTTGTGTCTAGCAATACAAAACATGTTGTTGAGACTTTAAGTCATGGTTTAAAATAAGTCATTACTCTGTCTTTAAATTTCATCACAATCCATAGTAAACTCTCAAATTCTGACATCCTTAAATACCTATCCTCCCTGTTTATCTTAATTATCAGTCATATCTTAGTAAACTTCTAAAGCTAGTACCTTTGGTTACTAAAGTTTACCTGTTCCTGAGTGACTGAATAGGAGAAATAAAATTGTAATGTTCAACAGATCTGGCAACTGAGAAATCTATTGAATCATTAAAAAAACCTAAATATTAAATCTAGAGGACTGAGAAATGTTAATATTACAGTGTCTTCAAATACTGCTTAAGCGATCATATTTCCTTTTATTTTAAATTGTTTTAATATGCCAATGTTTTGCCTAAAAATTATTTTAAATTTCCTGTCAATTACAATAGTTATCACATGAATCAAAAAGGAAACCCTGCTAACTTACTCTTCTTTTAAGTGTGACTCTGATTTTTGATTGGTTGGTTATTAATCGAACAGGAGCACACATAATTTCAAGTTGTGAACTTTGGGTAGCATCTGCCTCTATTCGAATCATTTGCCAATTTATTTCTTTAAATGTCAAAACCTAAAGAGAACACAAAGATTAGCTTCACTTGCACATGCAAAATAGAATGAGAAAAAATGTAGATAAAAAAAATAGAAATGTACCTTTTCACTAATTTTCATGAGATATTCTAGATAATAGTCACTATAATTATATTTTTTAAAATTGTCTACTTCCAACAAATTCTAATAATTATATTCATCATCTGTAAAGCTGTTAATGTTTTTATTCTAAGTAATTTAATTTTAATATAAAGTACAAAGAGTATTTGAATCATGTGACCAAGAGTTTAAATCACACATGTTAGTTTTGTAAATTTAAATTCAATTCTGAGTAGCTTATTAACGGGACTTACTAACTCTACAGATTGGAAGATTTATTACAATAAAAAACATTATATATGTACATTTAATAATGACTAAGAATAAAACAGAGAAAAGTATAGTTAAAAGGCAAGGGTAAATCTAGTAGTATGTGAATCTAGGTAACCATAAGAAGTAATTATTTTAAACATCTTTTATTTATCAGTGACTAAAATAGTTTTTAAATGAAGAAAATAATCTTTACCTCTCCTCTCTGTGGATCTTGAATACGAGTAGATCTTAAATCTCCATGTTCCCAGTTTGCATTTACACTATAGATCCGTAACTGGGAAAGTTCAAAGGATGCATTGAAGGCCTTTGCTCCAATGCGGATGGCAATGGAATTCACAGAAACAGTAATTCCCTCAACTACTTTTTCAGCAAAGCCATATTCACTGGAAAAGTAAAAGCAAAACAAAATATAATGTTCTAAAGCCAAAAAATACCATTAAAAGAAAAATTATCTGTTAATATTCTCACACAAGTACACAAACTATCATAATATTATAAATTCTGTTTTTAAAAACAAGTTTTTGCTAATAGTCTAGCCTGGTTACACATAAGTTATAAAAATGGTCTTCTCAAAATGATGAACAGTTTTTAAAACTGGAGGTCATTCTCCAAGTTAAATTTTTATAATCAGTTTCTTAAAAATCATGAGTCCAGACAATTGGCATCTATAAAATAAATAAGACAGCTGAATTCTTGACACAAAGAAGGATACAGAGTCCAGCTGGAATATCAACTCATAATTTAAGAATAAGGCAAGAAAAAGTTCACATTCTCAATTCTTTTCAACAAGTATTTACTGTGCATCTACTACGTGAACAACGCTGGGACATAAGGAAAACCAAAATACAGTTATGGCATTATAGGGTTCACGAGTTACTTGGGGAGACAAAAAAAAGACCCCAGTAACTGAAACATGAGGCTATCTGTAATTAAGTGTTTTTAAAAAGAAATCATCAGTGCACTAAGTAGAGGAAGAAACTGCTTATAACTAGGGAGAAATATATCGCGGGGGAAAAAAAAAACAACTTTCCATAGGGAGAGATGGGAAGGAAGGGAAATATTGGAATAGTTAAAAGTATGAGGAAAGGCACAGATAAGAAGGAAAGCAGAAGTTATATTTTGAGAATGATGAATAGTACAGTATAACTGGAATATAGACTATCAATATATGTTGACAGGAGGGGTGGTGAATATTTGACCAACTGGCACATTACTTCAATTATTATCAATATAACCATTATTCTTAAATCTATGTCTCTCACTTCAGATTGTAAAATTCAAATGTCTAGCACACAGCTCCACCAGGCTTGCTCCCCCCACACATTTCAAAGCCAACATGTATAAAAGTGAATCCATCATCTTTATGGATCATGTACATGGCTGCAGTATATCTGAGGCTATGATTTTTTATTTACTACCTTATTGAATAAGGAAATCACTTAACCTTTCTAAGCCTCATATGACTTATCTTTTTATGATATATTTAAAATTTTTTTTAACTTATTGATTTGAGAGAGAAAGGCGGGGAGAGAGAGAAATGACAGTCTGCTGTTCCGCCACTCAGGCACATCATTGGCTGCTTCTAGCATGTACCCTGAAGGGGGATTGAACCCACAACCTTGGTGTATCAGGACAACACTCAAACCAACTGAACTTCGCAGCCAGAGCCTGACCTATCTTTTAAATCAGGTAATACTTTGTAGGTTATCTGTAGATTGCATGAAGTAATGCACATTATCCAAATAGTTCATCTCTTCTGACACTTCATAAAAATATAACTATTAGTATTAATAGTAGTATGTTAATACTATTGAAAGTCTGTGAGTCTGTTTCCTCATTTGTAAAATGAAAATAATACCTATTTCCAAAGGTGGTTTTGGTTCTTAAGTGAAACAGTATATGTGTAGTAATTTATATAGTTCTTGGCTTGCCTGACATAGTTTTGTTATAAAAAGAGGTGACCATCTAACTTGGGTTTAGAGAATTAAGAATCAAAGAGTAAGAACTCATCAGCATCCTAGAGAGGAGATGCTTTGATTCTAAGGACAAATAGCTGCTTTGATTCTAAGGACAAATAACAGTCACTTAGATAGAAATATTCCTGGAGTTGGAAAGAATATTTCTATAATTATATGGGAATACCCTTTAGAATATCCTTCCCTAGCTGTTCTAATGTATGCACATTAAAAAGTGTTACAATTGTTTTGCAGGATTTACCATCAGCAGGGTGATGCCTGTATCAATGACTAAGTCTACATGTTTATGGTTATGTCATCCATTATAAATTAAAAAGGTAAAATTCCTGTTGATAAGTAAGTTTCTTCTAAGCCTATTAATTATTAGCTTCCCTCTATTTTAACCTCTTTGCTGGAAAACAAAATCAAATAGATTAGTGTTTCCCTAAGTTGCATGACTATAAAGAATTATAAAAATTACATATTCATATCCTTTTTTATTTTGAGAGAGAGAGAGAGAAACATACTGATTTGCTGTTTTGTTGTTCCACTTCTTTATGCATTCATTGTTTGAGTCTTGTATATGCTCTGACCAGAGATCAAGCCCACAACCTTGGCATATTGGGACAAATGCTCTAACTAATTGAACCACCTGGCCAGGGCCCATATTCATCTTCTTGACAACCATTATAGACCTAACGAATCATAATTTCAAAAGAAGGAGCTTAAAAGACTCTGTAGACTTAGTAAACACCGTGATTGTTACAATCAGGCAAGTCTAAAAATGTGGAAATAGATGAACCATACTACCATGCATCAAAATATAAGGATTGCCATCATATGATTACAAAGCCAGAATATAAAGCTTATTGATACTATAAAAATGTGAATTAGGAAGAACACTATCAACTACAGTTAGCACACTGACAAAATACCTAATTTCTGCCAAACCTAATTAAAATAAATCTTTAATTTTAATAGCAATTTTCCTGATCTTTTCCTCTTTCAATAATCTTATAAACATCTGTACTTTACAATCTTTTTCATCTAGCCAATTTAAAGACCAACTGCTCCAATCTACTCTATCAAACCTGAAAACATACATTAAAATCTAAAACTGCTGGACAATGCCAAACTACAAAGAAGTTCATGTGAAAGCTCTTTTCCCAGTCACTAATATCTATAGTGCAAATATAGATGGTTCAACCTTGGTGAAAGGGGACGGTATAAGTGTGTGTATGCGTGTTCGTGAATGTGCATCTTTATCCTCAAGAAGAGTATTATCAATGGTTTTACTCTTTACCTAGAATACTATAAATGTGCAGGGTTGCCAAGCTGTACAACTGGAGGAGAAACCAATCACATTAAAATCTACATGAACATTTTACATGAATAGTTGCACAATCTTAAATAGGGCAAAATCCTGCCCTGAGGAAATGAAGTATAGTAGAAGATCTAAACACACTGAATGCAAAAATAAATGGGCATTTTTTTTGAAGATCTATTTTTCAAGAACTATCCTAACTTTTCAAGACTTTGTAAAATGGGTCACACGTTTCTACTTTATTGGCATCTGACTTTGTCTATCAAAATCTAATTTGTCAGTATTCTTTATTTAATAAATTTTAGAGTAATCCAAAATGTCTATAATCTTTTTAGACATCAATTTAACTTTTTATCGATCCATAGAATAAAAGATATGCATCTGGTTTATAGTATGCCTAAGCTCTTCTGCTTTCATTTTCCGCTACTGCCCTGCCTTTGGTTGACAATTATTATTTAAATGTTAAAAGAGCCCCAGCTGGCGTAGCTCAGTGGAATGAGCGTAGGTCTGTGAACCAAAGGGTCACTGGTTCGATTCCCTAGTCAGGGCACGTGTCTGGGCTGTGGGTCAGGTCCCCAGTAGGGGGAGCATGAGAGGCAACCACACATTGATATTTCTCTGCCTCTCCTCCTTCCTCCCCCTGTCTAAAACTGAAATAAAATCTTAAAAAGAAAAAAGAAAAGACAAGCAAGATAAATAAAAGAGGCTAAAAATCAATTCTGCTACTTTTTAACATGCACACTAAAACTCTAAAATGTCTGATGAGAGAGGTGACTAAAACAGTGGGTTTTGTTACATTATTGCCAATAATAAAGATGACTATAGGAAAAATTTCCCTCTGCCAGTCATACAGATAAATGGAAACAGCTTACCTTTGTCCTGAAGCAGTTGCAATTGGTGATGGGCCATTAGGATTTCGTGGTTCTTCACATGTACTCATTTCCATTATCACTTTATCTAGGGACTAATAAAAATACATTTAAAAAGTAAACAATTAGGTATTTTTTATTTCATGCCTATTATAAAAATATTATTTAAAATTATATTTTCTTTCATTTCGTTATGAGCAAAATAAACAGTAAGTGACCAGAGTCATTTTAAATGTCTCCCTAATGGCCTAAAAAGACAGCCTAAGTAACCATCAGTAAATGAATGGATCAAAAAGCTGTGGTATATTTACAAAATGGAATACTATGCAGCAGAAAGGAGGAACCCCTACTCTTCCTCAACGGCATGGATGGAACAAGCAAAACAGAACCAGAAACATGGAAATAAAGAACAAACTGACAGCGACCAGAGGAGAGGGGGGAGGTGGATAACAGGGAAAGAAGGGAAAGGGTCAAGTTAAGGAACATGCATAAAGAACCCATGGACAAAGACAATGGCGGGGGGCAGGACTGAATGTGGGAGCTGGGGGCTAGGTAGGGCAGAGGAGGGTAATGAGGACAACTGTAACTGAACAACAATAAAAGACTTTTTAAAAAATAATAAATAAAATTTAACTGATTAAAAAAAGACAAATATCAAAACAGAAAACAATGAGCTCAGTCCTTTCTCAAGGTACTTACTATCTGGTACAAAAGTGTATTATAGTAGTATAAGAGAAAAACTCTTAAGAAGTAGCCATATACTGCTGAAATCATCAGATTTTATAGAAGTGCAGTTTTCTAATCCCAAAATGTGTTAATATTAAAAGAGTAGTTAGGTCATATGCTTATATAAATGTTTATTTCTGAGGCAATTCAGAACTCACCAAACAGATGGGATGTGTTTTCAGTTTTGTCCAAGGGATCTTAAAAAAAAAAAAAAAGTTTGCTTTAAAATGAATCATTAAAAAATTGTAAAAGAGTAACCAATAGTTTCTTCCTTAATATAGTGATAAGCATAACAAATTGTATCAGGTGACTTATTTTTTAAATTGCAAAATATTAAATAAGCAATTCACTCATACTCTTAAAATTAGATGTACCTATATTACATAAAAGACTAGTCATTTTCTTAGTCATCTTTTTAAATAAAAATTTCAGGTTGCCTTAAATATATTCTCTTCCCAGTCCTTAAAACACATTTTTATTTCAGAATTTTAGCTAAGACTTCCCAGCAAAGCATAATTAGTATTTTGTACATTTTAACAATTTTTTATATTCTGGAATTCTGACCAACCTTTTTGTAGATACTCAAGACAAACAGAAAAGTGAGGCCATTGCTGTAAAATGGAGGCAATATCAAAAAAAAATAAAATTCAAACATAACCTGCACTAAAATATCACATCTTTGTAGATATTTAGGTTTATGAAGGACAGAACAAAAAATTAAAGGGGACTATCTTTTTTCCACAAACTTTTCTTTTGGTGCCCAATTTTAACTTTATGAAACAAATTAGTATTTACTATTTCTACTGAGACTTTCAAACTAAGCTAGTCTTTTTTAAAATTTATAATTTATTGATTTTTAGAAAGAGGGAGAAACATTGGTTTTTGTTGTTCCACTTATTTATGCATTCATTGGTTGATTCTTCTATATGCCCTGACCAAGGATTGAACCACGACCTTTGCGTATAAGGACAACTCTCTGAGTGAGTTCCCCAGCCAAACCAAGTCTAGTCTTTAAGAGCAAGAGGTGATATGATTAAGTGTCACAGCAATAGGAATAAGTCTTAATAAGTAGCAATAATAATAATTTTAAATGTCTTCATTTAAAATAAACACAAATTTATTTTTAAGTTTATTTTATTGATTATTCTACTACAGCTGTCCCATTTTTTTCTTCCCTTTAATCCCCTCCACCTTGCATACCCCTCCCACCAGCATCCCCACCCTTAGTCCATGCATCATACATATAAGTTCTTTGGTTTCTCCATCTCCTATACTATTCTTAACCTCCCCGTCTATTTTGTACCTACCATTTATGCTTCTTATTCCCTGTACCTTTTACCCCCTTCTCCTCCTTTTCCCTCCCCACTGATAACGCTCCATGTGATCTCCAGTTCTGTGATTCTGTTCATGTTCTAGTCGTTTGCTTAGTTTGTTTTTGTTTTTGTTTTTTGGTTCAGCTGTTGATAGTTGTGAGTTTTAAAACAAATACAAATTTAACTTGTTGCATTTGATAACAAATCCTATTTTAAAAAGTTTCAATGTGCCAAATTTAACCAATTGTTTTATTTATAAACTACCCATAATTTTATTTAAATGTTAATAACATTAAATTTTAGTGAAAATTAAAATCTATAAGTTAATAACTAATGTATTAGTATATGACTAAATTTATAAGGTACACATTCATGTAATTTCTTAGATAAAGATATTTGTCTTTTTAAACTATATTAATAAAAATAGTTTTTTACAGAATTATCTAGCCCTGGCTGGTGCAGCTCAGTGAATTTAGCGCCGGCCTGCAAACCAAAGGGTCGCCAGTTTGATGCCCAGTCAGGGCTGGGTTGGTTGTGGGCCAGGTCCCCAAAAGGTAGTGTGTGAGAGGCGACCACACACTGATGTTTCTCTCCTTCTCTCTAAAAATAAATAAATAAATAATTTTTTAAAAAGAATTATCTAAAACATTTATTTTAAAAGATAGGAATGAAATTAAAAACTAAAAACTAAATTCCTTTCGCAAATATCAGTCTCACCCTAATAGATGCTTTATTACAAAAAACTCTGTTGATAGCGAGCCATGTTGGTAAATCCAACATATTCTGGAGCACCTCTTCATCCAACTCCAGATTCTTCAGTTCGCCTTCTCCTTTAAGGGTACTTAGATTTATCTTGTCAGGAGATAAATTTTTGGTAAATCTGAAAGAGAATGTATATTGACATTTACTTTAGTGTCACAGTAGAGTCATTCTTGCAAATATACAGAGCATTAAAAATGTAATAGCACTAAGAACCCAGCAACCACAGTGACAGACAGGCTCTACTTTAATTCATGCTTTTCAATGTGGTTTTATTATTTCTTGTTTTTATCTCTCCTGTCTGTAGCTCTCTTATAGAAAGCTACAGTGTTTTTGCCATACATTTGAATATTCCCATATGTAATCAAGCTCTGGTTCTCACTGCCTTGCAAATTTTTGAACGTTTAGTGAGTATCCACTATTTTCTAGGCACATGAAAGGCAGGACATATCCCATTTTGTTCACTTTGCTACACACTACATCAGAGGAGGTGATATTCCTATTCTATTAACCAACCTACAAAGAAGATAAGGAAAAAAGGAACCCTTCGGAAGTAGGGGCACCAGCAGTAGTCACGGCCATGCATCATTCCAAGAATAATGATCAAGAGACAGTAGCATTCCTTTTGTTTTTTATTAAATTTATTTTTTAGTATTTTATTTTCAATCACAGTTGACATACAATATTACATTAGTTACAGGTGTAAAACCCAGTGATTAGACATTCATATAACTTATGAAGTGATCATCCTGATAAATCTAGTACCCATCTGACACCATTCATAGCTATTAAAAATTCACTGACTGTATTCCCTATGCTGTACTTTACACCCCCGAGTTTTTTGTAACTACCAATTGTACTTAATACCCTCACCTTTTCCACTCTTCCTCCAAACCTCCTCCCGGTTGGCAACCATCAAAATGTTCTCTGTATCTATGAGTCTGTTTCAGTTGTTTGTTCAATTATTTTGTTCTTTAAATTCCACAATATAAGTGAAATCACATGGTATTTGTCTTTTTCTGTCTGATTTATTTCACTCAGCGTAATATCCTCTAGGTCTATCCTTGTTTTTGCAGATGGCAAGACTTCATTCTTTTTTATGGCTAAGTCATATTCCATTGCTATGAACATATGGATGTATATGTCCTTTTAATTTAGTTTTTGGAGATTCTTTGGATAAATACCAAGAAATGGAATTGTTGAGTCCTTCTCCTCATCACTTGTCATAGCTTTTGTTTTAAAGTCTATTTTGTCTGGTATAAGTAGTGCTACTCCACCTTTTTTTTTTGTTTCTATTTTCATAAATTACCCTTTTCCATCCCTTTACTTACTTTTTTAAAATTAATGATTTATTGTTATGCTGCTACAGTTGTCCCAAATTTTTCCCCCTTTGCCCCCTCCACCCAGCCCACGCCCCACTTCAATGGCCAATCCCCACACCGTTGTCCATGTCCATAGGTCCTTCACATATGTTCTTTAACTAACCCCTTTACCTTCTTTGAATCAGTCTGACTTCGCTCCTTCTTTCTTACCGCTGTCAGTCTATTTCATGATTCTATGCCTCTGATTATATTTTGCTCATTAGTTTATATTTTGCTCATTAACATTCCTCTTACAAGTGAGATCATATAACATTTGTCTTTCACTGACTGACTTATTTCACTTAGCATCATAGTCTCTGGTTCCATCCATGCTGTTTCAAAAGGCAGGAATTCCTTCTTTCTTTCTGCTGCATAGTATTGCCTTGTGTAAATGTACCACAGTTTTTTAATCCACTCATCTCCTGATGGGCACTGAGGCTGTTTCCAAATCTTGGCTACTGTAAATAACACTGCCATGAGCACAGGGGTGCATAAGTTCTTTCGAATTGGTGTTTCAGAACTCTTAGGGTATATGCCCAGCAATGGAATCACTGCGCTAAAAGGCAATTCCATTTTTAATTTTTTGAAGAAATTCCATACTATTTTCCACAGTGGCTGCACCAGTCTGCATTCCCACCAACAGTGCCCTAGGGTTCCCTTTTCTTCATATCCTCACCAGTACTTACTGTTTGTTCATTAACGACAGCCATTTTGGCCAGTGTGAGGTGCTATCTCATTGTGGTTTTAATGTGCATCTCTCTGAAGGCTAGTGATGTTGAAAATTTTTTTCTGTCTACGGGTCATCTGTATGTTCTCCTTGGAGAAGTGTCTGTTTAGGTCCTTTGCCCATTTTTTAATTGGATTGCTTATCTGCCTGGTATTGAGTTGTATGAATTCTTTATATATTTTGGAGTTTAAATCCTTGTGTGGTATATCCAATATATCTCCTGGGCCAAGGGAAATAAAGGAAAAAATAAACAAACTGGACTACATCAAATTAAAAAGCCTCTGTACGGTTAAAGAAACCATCATCAAAATGAAAAGGAAACGGACTATATGGGAGAACATATTTCCATCCCTTTACTTTCAGTCTGTGTGTATGTTTCGATCTGACATGAAGCATACATAAGGGACTTGTCTTCTTATCCATTCTTAGCCCCTGTATGTCTTTCAATTGAACATGTAGCCATTTGCATTTAAAGTGATTGCTAATAGTATATATTTATTGCCATTTTATTAGTCACAGTTTTATCTTATTTTTTATTCTTTTTAAAGAAAACCCTTTAACATTTCTTGTAATACTGGTTTGGTGGTGATGAACTCCCAACTTCTTTTCTATCTGGGAAGCTTTGTCCTTTGATTCTAAATGATAGCCTTCTAGGTAGAGTAATCTTGGTTGCAGGTCCTTGCTTTCATCATCACTTGGAATATTTCACACCAATCCCTTCTGGTCTGAAATGTTTCAGTCAAGAAATCAGTTGAGAGTCTTAGGGCAGCTCCCTTGTAGGTAACTAGTTGCTTTTCTCTTGCTGCTTTTAAGATTCTTTTTATCTTTAGACTTTGGAATTTTAAATATGATATACCTGGGTGTGGGCCTCTTTTGGTTCATCTTGTTTGGGACTCTATGCTTCCTGGACATGTAAGTCTATTTTCTTCACCAGGTTAGGGAAGTTTTCTCTCATTATTTTTTCAAATAGGTCTTCAATTCCTTGTTCTCTCTCTTCTCCTTCCTGCACCCCCATGATGCAAATGCTGGTGCACTTGAAGTTGTCCAAGAGGCTCCTGAAACTACCCTCGATTTTTTTTTTATTCTTTTTTCTTTTTGCTCTTCTGATTGGATGTTTTCTGCTTCCTTATCTTCCAAATCAGTGATCTGATCCTCTACTTCATTCTTCTACTCAGAATTGTTGATTCCTTTAATGTAGTCTTCATTTCAGACAATGAATTCTTCATTTCTAACTAGTTCTTTTTTGTTTTCTATCTCTAGAGATTTTTTTAAGTTTACGAAACTTTGTTGAAGTTCTCATTAAGTTCCTCTATTCTTCCTCTAAGTTCACTGAACCAGTGTTCTGAATTCTGTATCTGTTAGATAACTTGTCTCCATTTTGTTTAGTTATTTTTCTGGAGTTTTACTCTGTTCTTTCATTTAGAACATGTTTCTTTGTCTCCTCATTTTGGGTACCTCCCTGCATTTGTTTCTATCTATTGGGTGGAGATGCTACATCTTCCAGTCTTAGCAGAGTGGCCTTATGTAGTATCTGTCCTGTAGGGCCCAGGGGTGCAGCCTCACCAGTCACCCGAACTGGCCACTCTAAGTGCCCCCACCTCATGTTGCCTGAATATACCCTCCTGTTGTAGTTGTGCCTTGGCTGCTTTTTGCAAATCAATGGGAGGGGTTTACCCTCAGTCCAACTGGTTGTAGAGACTGCCTACAACCACAGTGGAGGATAGGCTGTGCAAGGGTCAATCCCAGGCAGCAGGACTCACTTCAGCAGGGCTCTGGAGCCCAGTGAGTCCTTGAGTTTATCGCTCATGGAGGTGATTGGGTGGTGCTTTGATATGGTCTGAAGCTGTCCACCAGAAGTGCTAGCTCCAGGGCCTACCTGGAGGTACAGGCCAAAGTCACTGGCTGCCTATGCCCTGCTAGGGGCCACCCAGCATGAGTTACAAAATCATTCTGCAGATGGCTACTCTGTGGGGCTTGGAGGCAATGGGCAGAGGCCTAGCTGAGAACTGAAACCTTCTGCCACTAGTGTTGGCCTGTGCCCACTTTGCGAGAGACGAGGCACATGAGGCCCTGGTGTTGCTTGTTTGGGATTTGTGAACCTTTGAGAGGTTTTAGAAAATTGAGAAGCTCAAGGCAAGACAGTTTGTATGGAAAATACATTGGAAACAGCTTGGGTGGGCCTACAAGTTGGGTAGGGTGGGATGGGGGCAAACAGTGTTAGCCAGATTGATGGAAACTCAGATATGATGTCTGCCTACTGGCTCTGTAGAGGGTGGGCTCAGCAAAGAAACAATGTCCTCTGCCAGAGCTTCTGTCTGGGGGAAAGCTGCCCCTCCAGCCCTCACTGGACAATGTCCCTGATGCCTTTGGAGCTGCCGCCCCAGTGCTGGAGCTCAGAGCAAGTGAGTCTAGGACCACATTAGCATTCCTTTTAGAATCATCAAGTGATTCCCAGTTTTAGAAAATGACAGATAATTCTAGGAATAAATTATAGTATAAGCATTTTGTTCTAAAAGGTCTCTGAAAAAAGGGATTACAACTCTGTTTAGCAGCCAACATTGTTATGTGAGCCTCTTAAAAATACCAGTATTTACAACCCTGATTTAGCTGTAAAAATACCATTTATCTTTTCTATAGGAGTTAACTATATAAAGTGTTAATGAAAGTGCCAAAAGTGGATTCTGAATTCTAACTAAAGAACTCAAATCCTCTATAATGACTTAAAAATAAAAGTTCTTAAACTTAAGAAGATTGGAAATAATAGCAGTTAAAATAGCAGTGATTTTTTCAAGGGCTTATTGTATATCAGGTTTTTGCATACATGCATAATTACCTCAACTAATTCCCAAAATAACCAATTAGGGTCAATACTATTTTTTTATCCCCACTTTTTACATGAGTAAGCATAATGACTAACTTATTTGCCTAATGTCACAACTAATAATGATAATAACAGCAATAACAATAAGAAATGATTTTATTTACACACATCACTTTATTTAATCCTTAAAACAACCCTAAAAAGTGTGTAATTGTTAACTTCATACAGCAATTACTTTTCAAGGTAAAACTACTAATAAAATTTACTGGCTAACAAGAGCTATTAGCCAGTCTTTTTTATTCATATGTTATTTATAGGCACTTTTTCTGAATTAAAACATTAAAAGTAGCAAAATGTGCTGGGTTTTTACATGCCCTACATATCAACAAGAATATAACTCAATATACACATGCTTCTCCAGTGACATTAAACCAGAATTTCTCAAGTCACATTTTATCTGTATGCTTATCTTCTCAGAGAATGTCAATTGAGAAATACAAAGTTCCTATTTAACCAATTCTTGACTACTGATACTGGGTTGTATTATACTTAACTACCAATCATGTTTAGTTTAATATTATGAAGTTTCCGGACAGCCCACCTTTCCTAATCATACAGGAATGACCAGCCACTTCCTCAAGGCAATATATTACAGCTAGAATGGAGCATTCGCTTATGAATGGAACAAGTACTTATTGAGGATTCAGATACATACAGTGGCAAGCCAGTACATGCAAGGTCCCTACTTTTGTGCAGTTTTCAGTTTAGTTGGTAAGCAAGATCAAATAGCATAACTAATAAACACAGTAGGGAGTCTTAATCCACAGTTTCTTTGAAACAAAGACTTTTGAGCTGATAACTAAAGGATGAGTAGTAGACATTTACTACGGAAGGAAAAGAAGGTGGCAGGGAAAGATAGAGTATTCCAAGCAAAGGGAATAAAGCATATAAAGGTTCTGAGGCAGAAGAGAACATGGTATAAAACGGAACTGAAAAAAGATCTGTATCTGGTATGTAACAAGAGAGCCAGGAGAGTAAAAAGTAAATCTGCAAGGGCAAAGAGGGGACCAATTACCCAAGGCCCTAACCATTTTGTTCCTTAATTCATTCATTCAGTAAATTTTAATTGATAGAGCAGGTCCTGTCTACGGCCATACTACCCTGAACGCACCCAATCTCGTCTGATAGAGCAGGTCCTCAAATAATGTAATTTTATTAGAACGATAAAGACACGACACCAGAGCTTAACTCTTGTTTATATAAATTAGCCTATGGTAAAATTGGTTTCATTATACGTTCTTTCACCACAGTTCCAAGAATATATCGACAACGTTAAGTGAGGTCTTACTGTTCCTATAATTTAATAGGCACTGAGAATTTAATAATAAATAAGACAGATAACTATCTCTGCCTTCACTGAGGTTAATGGGAGTGGGTTTGTGCAGAGAATTAAAAAATAAGTTAAATATACAGTAAGCCAAGTTCTGATATAGTAAGATAGGAGGTGTAGGCAGAGGACCTTTTAATTTTTTAATGGGTGGGCAGGAAAAGACTCACTGAAAAATGTCATTTGGGCAAAGGTCTGAAAAAAGTAAAGGTGCTAGCTATGCAAATAACTCAAGGAAGAATGCTCTAGGCAAAGGAAAAGGACAAAAACTTAAGGTGGGAACAAACTTCACATGTCTGAGGAACAGCAAGAAGGCCAATGTCAGGGCAAGAATAAAGAGAGATGAGTTAGAAAATGAACAGGGGTCAGATCATGCAGGATCTTTTAAGCCACTCTAAGAACTCTGGCTTTTATTCTCCATAAAAATGAGAGTGACTAGAGATGATTTTGACCAGAGACTCTCACTTGTAAAAAATTGCTCCACTAAGAATATTTAACAGCAGTACATGGACAGAAGCATGCAGCCCAAAAAGGAGGCTATTGTGACAACCCAGGTAAGAGAAGATGTTGCCTTGAATCAAAACAGAAGAGTAGGAAGTGGTGAGAAGGGAACAATTTAGATATATTCTGAAGGTAAACCCAATAGGATTTGATTGAATAGACTGAATTCAAGGATGATACCAAGATTTTTGGTCTAAATATCAGTAAATGGAAGAACAGAATTGCCATTTATTGGGGGAGTGAGACAGAAGGAAAAATAAATTGGGATTAAGGATCAGAATTTAGGCTTTTAAAAGGTTAATTAAGAGATGTCTATTAGATATCCAAGAGAATCTCAGATGTCAATTAGGTAGTCAGCTATTCAAATCTTATTCGATAGCTACAGATACAAATTTTGTAGTCACTAATATTATAGACTGTATTTATAGGCACAAGATGGAGTGAAAATGAAATGACTCAAAGACTGTGGTCAGGGGCCACCAAGAGGCCAAAGCAATGTAAAAGAAACCAATAAAGGAGATTAAGAAGAAGAAAGGCCAGTGAAGTAGGAGAGAAACCAAGTTTGGCTTTGTGTTTTGTTTTTAGATTGTATTTATTTTTAGAGAGAATGGAAGGGAGGGCGAAAGAGAGGGAGAGAAACATGGATGTGCTAGAGAAACATTGATTGGTTGCCTCTCGCACACCCTCAACTGGGGACCTGGCCTACAACCCAGGCATATGCCATGACTGGGGATTGAACTGGCAACATTTTGGTTCACAGGCCAGCACTCAATCCATTGAGCCACACCAGCCAGCGACTGTTTTGTTTTAAGGTAAGAAAAGTTAGTGGGCTTGCATGCCGATGACAATGATGTAGAAAAAAAACGAAAAAGAAAAAACTAGTATTGACAGTACGAGGAGGACAGACAATCCTTGATTAGGAGACAGCAGATAAGGTACACAAAGAGAAGGGGTTGGCTTTGAATAGTTTTGACTTTGGAAAGCAAGTTAGTACTCTGCATATGTTAAAAAAAAGTAAAATAAGAAAATAAGAGGGGAAACACCTAAAACTGAAAGCAAACAAACGAATGACCCTAATTGTACTGCAAAAATACTATAACCATTCTAAAGGAAAAAAAAAACACAACAGGAAGAAAGAAAGGACAGACCGATGAACAAAGGCGAATTTGAGCAACTCATGAACACAACTTTTGACTCTATATCCTTGGCGTTAGGCAGGATGGAATATGAGTATCTGTGTATGTGCATGTGGAGGGGGTGGTTAGCGGAAAAATCAGGCAACGTCTTGGCTGGGTATGTACAAGAATGTTCATCTCAATGATATTCACAAAGTGAAAGTAGCTAAATATCCAAAAGGGAATAAATAGTCCCCTTAATTTTGATACATTATGCTACACGCATATCAAGTAATATATTTTGCCAAACAAAGAAATGTTTATATTATAATGTCTGGTGAAAATTCAAGGTTCAAAATTATAACCTGTGATTTCAATTATGTTAAAAATGCATTATAAAAACTCAAATATCAAGGGTACCTACAGTTGGTGAGATTTTAGATTTATTTATTCATCTTTATAGTTTTCTGCACGTTTAAACGTATACTGAGCACATATCACTTTTATAAAGACAAAAGTTCAACAGAAACCCAAAAAGACAGGCCTGGCAAGAGTAAAAAGTGAAAGATGGAAAGATTAAAATATATGTCATTCGCAAGAAATCCTATCTTCAAATTAGTTCATAACAAAGGGATAATATCTGCAAAGAGCATGCATGGGCTTTAAAGTCAGACAAACAGGTCTGAATTCTAGTTTGGCTACTTATTGTGGTAACTCTCAAACTCAATTTGCTCATCTATAAAATGGGGAAAATAATACCAACCACAAAAGATTTTAGTGAGGATTAAAGATAATATGCAAAGCATCTGGTACAAAAGAGATGTTCAACTGAGTTCTCCTTTCTCCTTCCCTCTATTTAAATTATGAACACGCTAATTATAGTTTTAACTGGAGCCATATCAAAAGGTCCAAAAAGGATTTTTAAATTGCTGAGCTATGAAGCAAATCTTGAAACCACCTTATATTAGTATTGCTCTTCTTTTATAATATTTTTTAAAATTAAAATATTTTAAATAGGAAGCTGAAAATATATTGGTAACTGTCACATCCACAGCTATTAGAAAGCTGGTTTCTTATACTGGGTAGGCAGTAAATATATCGAATTACTTATCTTCTATTATTCATATGTTAGACTTTAATTTACATATACCTCAGTTTTGCACAAATGTTTCCCAATCATTTATTAATACAATTATGCTTCTTCTAACATCAGAAACAGTAGAATGGTTCTTTAGCTACATTTGTTATGATTTAATTGATAAAGGGAAAGCAGACTTTCATTAAGCGTACACTAAGGCAAACAAAGGGAACAATCCTCATAAAAGAGCATTAAGGTATGAAAGAGAGGTGTGTCTACGTATGCTTTCTTCCGAGTATTACTACAGGCTCTTTAGACTAAATTGCCACTTGAAGTCTCCAGATAATTGTATTACTCTTCTAAATATTATAATTGAGAAGTGTCAGAACACTGGTCCTGATCCTAAAGAGAATAAATTATATCTGAACTAAACCATTTCAGCTTATTAAAGAATCATTTAAAGCTGTAAAAAGTTATAAAAACATTTTAAAGCTTACCTTTAAAAAAAATATTAGAAATCTAGTCAATAAATTAAAACACTGAATAATTATTTTATTGGGTGGAGATGGTGGGGAAAAGAATAGAAGCATGAAATCTATGTAAAACCAAAGTAGATGTTAACAAAGGCTCAAAACAAAGATAAAAGAGAAAGCTAATTGACCTGAATATGCCAAAGTTGTAACAACTGTACAGAAGAAAGTCATACCACATAACAAAGATAAAAACAGCACAACTCTGACTCATATTTTTAAAATTCAGAACAGACACTAATGTTCCATCGCTATGTCATTACGGCAGGGGTCCCAGTACCAGTCCGGGCCTGTTAGGAACTAGGCCGCAGCAGGAGCTGAGCTTCAATGCACTGCGCTTGAATCATCCCAAAACCATATCCTCCACCCTCGCACATGGAAAAACTTTCTTCTATGAAACCAGTCCCTGGTGCTAAAAAGGTTGCAGACTACTGCATTATGGTACGCAAAGAGGTTTTAAAATAAACATGTCCTATATTCTAACATTTAGTATCATATAACATAAATTTCATTGTGAATACATATATTTTATTGGTTAATTTTCTCACTTTTAACAATGTAATAACGGAAAAACATACTTAAAATATGAAAACAGGCTTCCATTTTATCTAAAAATCTTCATTAATTACACATAATACATGAAAACATATTTACTATATTAATAACAAAAATAGCTAACTAAAATTTCCAGGCAAATGGAAAGAATGGGTTTGATTTACATTATACAATTTACAATTAATATGTAATTATAAAAACCTAAATTATGTGCAAAGGACAGGGCTAAATAAACATTTAAGGCAAAACAAAGAAAGTAAGTCCATATATTGAAGGTTTATAATTTGCTTAAGGGAACACAGCATAAATGCATGAGAAGTCAAGAATCCCAGCTCTACAAGAAGAAAAATACCACTAACTGCTTAACCTCTCTATGCTTGTTTCCTCATCTGCAAAATTTTTCCTCATCTACAAAATTTTTCCTCATCTACAAAATTTTTCCTCATCTGCAAAATGGGAGAAATAACTGTATATGCCTCATGGGGCTATTTTCAGTATTAACTGAGTTACAACACTTAAAATGCTAGGAACTGTCCCTACCACGCAGGAAAACTCAGTGTTAGCTCTTATTAATATTAAGACACAAGTTAAATGGGAATATGAACAATACTCAGACATTAGATAACCAGTCATTACAATTTTGGCCTGATTAAACACTAAGTAGGCAGTAAACTGTAAATCAAAGGTACAAATTTTATATCTGGTGTTACTATAAATTTTAGTCATGGTTTATTTCAGCTTTCATTAGATTCATTTTACAGCTACATCATAAAAGCAAAGATCATACAGTTTTGTTATTTGCTAAAGAAACCTGAAATGGATTGTGAAGTGAACTATCTCCAGGCTAAAAATAATATTTGGCCCTGGCTGGTTATGGCTCAGTGGATTGAGTGCCAGTTTGGGAATCAAAGGGTCACTGGTTCAATTCCCAGTCAGGCCACATGCCTGGGTTGCAGGCCAGGTCCCTGGCTGGGAGTGGGTGAGAGACATTCACACATTGATGTTTCTCTTCCTCTTGTTCTCCCTCCCTTCCTCTTTCTCTAAAAATAAATAAATAAAATCTTTAAAAAATAGTAATAATATTTGAGAGTAAAAATCATAGAATAGAGCTCAAAAAAATCTTAGAACATAGTTTATAAAAATCTTTTTCTGACCTTCTTCCACACTTACCTCTCTGCGTTTGTATAATGAATTTCTTGATCTACCTTGTCCTGAAATTGTTTACAGTTTCTATTGCTGTGTATGATGTTACAGATTCACATCAACACTTACTACTTTTCTAAGCTTAAGAACTGGCTCTGCTATTTGATAATGTTTTCTAAAATAATAGTTGTAATTAGAAATAATTATTCCTATTCTATGATTTTTCATGCTATAGCATGAACAATCGGATTTTACAGAGAACTTAATGATGCATGTTAAATTGTTTAATTAGAAAACTGAAAGTTGGCACTCAATCTGAAGTTTGAGGATGGCCTCCAAAGGGTTCAGGATATTGTTATATTTTCAAAAGGGGTTTTTAGACACCAAAAAGGCAAAGAACCAATGTCTTAATGAAAAAGAATTTTAACCATCCAGAAAGTAAACTATTTCAAAACTATAATTTGATTTTTAATATTGTTATTAAATTAAATTGTTATTAATAAACAAACACTTCTTAGAGTGGCTCTGCCCAGCTAGCTCCCAGTGATTCCAGTTCTCAGAAGAAAGGTTAGAGACATAGGGGAAAGGTGCAAATCTATGGTATTATAACAGACTTCCTTGGTTACAGCTGATTGAGCTAGAGGTTGACAAGGTTTCAAGGCTGTTTAATCACGTTCTTCCCTTCAAAAGTTGAAACTAAAGCACGACCACAGGATGAGGATGACAAATAATAAAAGAATACATTTGACAGAGAAACACAGGTCCAACATTTTAGAACTTAAAGGTACCGTAAAGATACTTCCCCATCATGTTCCATTCTCCCAAACTGGGTCTAACTCAAACACCCTTGAAATGAAAAAATAATTGAAAGCACTAGGTAGTATCTCAAAATGCGTGTCCTTACAAGGATTAAATTCTCATTGCACATGAAGACATATTACAAGAAGCAATATCTTTGTGTAAGCAAATTTAACAGCTTCTCCTTGATTTTATTCAAAACAATATTTCTAGAAGAGAAAAGTACATTACGACCACATGTTCAAGTCATACAAGGGAGAATGTTCTTGGAGAGACTTCCCAAAATCTGATAGACTGCCAAGTCCTTTGGCTAAGAACGTTAAGTTATTAATCTGCAACTAATTACATCCTTTCACAATCTGTGGGCTTCATCATACAGCCTAAATATATCTCCAATCAAAGCTAAGAAACAGAGAAAGCTTTCTAAAGAAACTCATTATGTTTCTCCCTTACCCAACACCATTTTTCCACAGGAGCTGTACTTCCTTTGATCTGGCGCCCTCCCCGCTTAGGGCTTGCTGCTTTCTTGCCCTACTCTATGCCTCAAAAGCAAATTAGTTACTTTCAATTTATTTTTATATGAGCTAGGTCAAGAAATACACTACTTAAGTTACAATCTAATACTCACACATAATTGAAACAAAAGTTTCACAAAGCAATAGTTTAATACGGTCTGATATTTTCTATTCTATTTTATTTTTTTCAAATGGTGATCACAACCTACTACACTAAATCCACAAGGCAAGCCATGACCCACAGTTAACATTACATAGTAAGTATAATGCATCATAACCAAGTATTTACTGCAGGAATGAAGGTCAGCTTAACATTAAAAAATCAACTAATGTAATTTATCATATTAAAAGTAAAATCATATGATGATCTCGAGGTATAAAAAATGCATTTGACAAAAGTCAACAACATTCATGGAAAAATAACTCTCAACAGAAGAGAACCTCCTCAACACTATAAAGGACGCCTATGAAAACCCTACAGTGGAAATCATACTTAATTATTAAAGATTAAAATGCTTTTCCCGTAAGACAGGGACAAGGCAATGACGTCTGCTCTCATCACTTCTATTCAACATTGTATTGGAGGTTCTACCAAACAAAACAAGGCAAGAAAAATAAATAAAAATATAACCAGCAACATTGAAATAAAAAACAAGCTGACAGTAACCAGAGGGGAGGAGGGAAGGTGATGACAGGGGGAAAGGGGAAGGGTCATCAAGCAACATGCATAAAGGACCCATGACAAAGCCAAATAGGGGAAGGATTGAGGGTGGGG